>JABCKS010025380.1:0-16807 GCA_018851325.1 Termitomyces sp. DKA19 | reverse complement strand
AAACAAGCATTCAAAACATTCAAAAGTAGGAATTGGAATACCATTTAGGGTAGAGGTGCTGGAATGTCTGAAACCAAAAGTCACATGTAGGAAGTGGTCTGTGCACTGTAGACAGAGGTATAAATAGCCCAAGTAGAGTAGCAAATGAATAGGCAATCAATAGGCAAAGGCTCAGTGGTTCCCAGGGAGTGAATCACTTGGGCTGGAGTTTGTTGAGAAACTTCTACATTCAGAAAAATAATATGTTGGAAGAAACTCACAATCAATATCAAGACTTCATCAAGCAATTAGTGTGGAATCAGAGTAGACCTTCTAAGACTTCAAGAAAGCCCCAGAACTAATAGTATTACTCTAACCAAGTACTACAGTGGTTCTGTCTTATAGCAAACCTTTTGACAATTGTTTCTTTTGGATTTTCCATGGGGAAACATTGGTACAGTTCATTGCATGCCTGAATTGCTGTGATGGTGGTTTCTATGTCACTAAGAGTGTTGACCATGCTTCTGGTAAGGATGTCAAAGGGGCAACCAAGGAGGATGTCATAGGTGGACTATAATACATGAATCTGAAGATAAAGTGCCAAGTCACCAATGGTACAGGGTACATTCCTGGCTAGTCCTAGCAATCAATCCAATGTGCCATTAGTGCTCTACATATTCAAGATGATACTGGGATTGTAGGACAAGCTAATATTGTTAGCAACTTCTGCTGACATGGAGATAATCTGAGAACTACTATCCATGAAGCATTCTATTTCCTCATGATTGTTGATTAGCATCATAATGGACCTTGGCAACTGTTTAAACCACTGGCTCCTCCCCAGGAGGTAGCAACTCAATGTAAGCCTCTACTGGGTCAACTGAGGAAACCTTGGCCTGGTCTGGGGCTTGTCCATTAGTGGTATCAGTATTGGAACCTAGCAAAAAGTGGGGCTTGTCCATAGCAAATGTTGGTAACACTTCTTCAAAGATGTTGCTAGGGTTCTGTACTATGCTAGCATTTGTTCCAGCTAGTTGCTTGGGCATAATGGCTGTCCTAAGTTGATTCCTGATGTCTGGTGCCATAGAGCAAAGCTTGCCAACTGAAACTGTGACCTGGGTGCTTAAAACTTGATTAAAAACAGTTTTCAATTGTTCAATATTGTAGATGAGGAGGGGCATGGTCCTGTAAGTGGCATTGTTGCAGCAATCTGGAGTGGCAAAGTTTCTGTTAGCAGGTGGAGCATAGCAAGCAGGGATGCCAGAAAACAGGTGAACTGGAGGCTGGGGAGCAGGTTCAGTATGCTTAGCAACAGGTGGCAAATCCTTAGCAATAGATCATTCTGGTACTTTGCCTTTGTCAAGTGGCTTAGCAGTAGGAGTTGGTATGGGGTTAGGGGAAGGGGTCATTACTGGGATGTTGCTAGTTGCTGGCAGTGCTGGGGCTGTGTTGCTAGTGGGTCAGTAGGGAGCTTGGGGGACCTGTACACCATCAAACTTTTCCCCAGCTTATCACAGGGCAAATAGCTCTTGTTCCAAGGCCTCAATACATTTGTCCTTTGTTAGCAATCTCCTAGTAGCAATGTCCTACTGTAATACCTCATGGATCAGTGACTGCTGCATAGTTGCTTGCTTGGGGACTAGGTTAGTGTTAGAAGATAATCTTCTGGTAATGATTTGTCCAGGGTTTAGATGGTGCCATTCCTCAATACAATCCATGTAAAGCCATTTGCCAAAGTAATTCAGAATCATAGCTCCTGATGGTAACACAATCTTGCCTTCAGCATTTCAACAGATTTTGCCCTGCTGGATCATGTGTTCTAACTTAATGCAAGTACCTCATACCATAGTGTGACCAAATTTGCCACAGAAGTGGCAAGAGTTGTTGAATGATTTTGCTGGTGGGGCTGACTGCTGTTAGCAAAAAGAGCTTTCAGGCATCCCAAGACACTAACAATTGTGGTGGTTGTTGCTAATTTGATAGCTTCATGTTTAGGGGCAGGTGATAGCATAGCAGGAGCAATAGCAGCAGGTGCTGGGATGATACTGGAAGTGTTAGCAACAGATGTGGCAAGAGCAGTAGACTTAGTAGTTGCTGTGGTCAGAATCCTTCAATACTCACTTTGCACCTTTGAAGACCTGTTCCACATCATAGGGGTCTTTGGAATGGTAATCAGGAAGCATTATTTCGAGCCAGTGGACAATTTTGGACCAAAGCAACATGGGAATACCTTGCTGGAATAAGCAACATTCTTTATTTTGGTAAAGTTTGCCATTAGCAAGGAGCCATCTAGTGATCTGTTGGAAATCCCAATAGTAGTCAGAAAGTTGTTGTAATATTGCTAAACTACTATTGAAGGTCTGGTAGACAAGTTGCTTAAGATCACCAAGAGTATACTGTGCACTAGCATCAGCTCCAGAGTATAACCTAAGTACTGCAGCTTTCCATTCCTGATAAGTGTAAGGCCAGGGGATGTTGTTGCCAATTGCTAAGTTGTTGCCAAATTCCAGTAAGCCAAGCCAAGTTTCTGCTGTGTCATAAGAGACATAGTGAGCCACATATTCCTTTTTCTGGGTATCATTAGTAATACCACAGTCAGCAAAAAGATACTCCAATTCCTTGAAGTACTGAGGGAGCTCCCTAGGGTAACTTTCATCCCATTTAGGAGCAGTCATATTGTTATGAGGAGGCATCTAAGCATGATGAGCAACTGAATTATTATTCATAGCAAATGTCAGTATAATTGGGGAAAGAGGAATCTGTTTGTTGGTAGGGGAAGCTGAAGTTGAATGGGATTCTGGGAAGAAAATGGAGGAGTCAGTAGCAGATTGCAGTGATAAGGGAGTACTAAGAAAGCTCTCTACAAAAGCTCCTGGAAAGTTGCTAAGAAGTTTGCTAACATTGAGGAGGTTCCTAGCAGCTTCTAGTTTGTTAGCAAGAGGTCCAGGAGATGTTGACTGAGAGGGGCTTAAAGAATTTGATAACAGATGATCTGATAGTTCAGCAGTCAATTCCAAGCAATGCTTTGCTTGGGCTCTGGTTTATGGTGGAATGATTAGCTACAACTCCCTTGCAGTGGGCTCCAAAATGATGTATTCCTATGCTGCCTAGCTGCTATGCAGGTACCCAAAAGAAGTCCTAGAATGCACTGGCAACTAGATAGGGTAGCTGGCAGTAGGAAAGGTGTGAGGGCAAGTCAGTAATTGTCTCAGAGAATGAGAGCTGTAGGGAGTAGAGTGTGAAAGGGTACAAGTGAAAGGAGTCACTAACATCAGCCCACATTGCTAGATGCTAACAAAACACTGTTAAGTCACTAAACAGAAAATGGAAAAGGAATGGAAGACAAAGTGGTAGATGATGGGAATGTTGGTAAGGTAAGCAAAAGACACTAAGGTATGAAAAGGAGTGAAAGACAAGTTGCTAAGAAGAATATTGCTAAGAGAACTTTGCTAAGGTCAGTAAAGGCCTAGTGATAAAGAGGAAAGAGGGGCAAGAACATAAGTCAAATATGAAGGAACTTGGAAAATGGATATGAGGACTAGTTGCTAGCCATAGTTGCTAGCATTGCTAAGACACTATAACACTATAAGGCACCCATACTTGGTACCACACTAAATCAAGGACAAGGTTGCTAAGGCTTGTTGCTAAGCCATTAACAATAATGAGGGTGAACAAGAATGAGCTCTGAAGCTGAAAGAGATACTAAGGACCAAGTACTTGGGAGTTGCTGTCTTTTTATTGTTTTACTAGGTATGTACAGGGGGTATTTATACTGTTTGTAAGTAATGTAGCCTAAAAAGGAAGATGGTCACCACAGGTAACAGCATCTGCCAAAATGCATACTGGGTGTCAAGATGGTAACCAAACATAAGTATTCAATGTTGAAAGTGCATAATATGTCTCAGAATGAAAATGAAGATCATACCAAATGTCAGTATCTGAAGTGTAGATGCCATTCAAGTACATAAGTAATTGAGACAAGAAAAATGAAGGGTCTAAGAGGTCATGTGTCTATGTAATATGTGTGTTTTGAAAGAGAAGTCCCCATGTAGCTAAGAATTATCACTAGCCAATGTCACTAAGTGGGTTCTTGGTGAGGTCATTCCAGATCCACAGTCTAGGTTCCACATGATAAGTGCTTGTGATTCAAAAAATCTTGTGGTCACTAAGGTCTCATGCAAAGTCTTGTGCTGATCCCCAGGTCATGTGCTGTCCACATAAGATAGTCAGAGATGTTGGTAACTGTATTCAGCAACAGATGGGTCTTATTAATGTTCTAGATAGCAATTGTCTCTGCAATGAATTTCAATGGCAAGTTTCTAGTGTATCTTGGCTCATAGTCCAAGTGGCAACAATGTAGTGTGGCAGGAAAGCTTTTGTCCCAATTAGGTGAAATGGGGTCTATAGAGGTTGTACAAAGAGAGACTATAGTCCCTAGCACAGAAAAGCTCTAAGAGCCAGCCTGGGCTAGACAGTAACATTTATAGAAAAACTTTTCAGTCCTGTTGTGAGCTTGGAAGTAGACACCTGAATTGCTTCTGATGCAGATGGAGTATGATATATTAGGATGGAAGCAGGGTCCACTGACCTCCACTCTGCAGTCATAAAACCAACATCATATATGATTACTAGATTGTGAGGTGTATAGTCAAGTTTGAATGCACACTCCAAAGCAATTGTATTGGCTTAAGCTTCTCAGGCAGATGTTATGTTAGTCATGTAGATACCCATCTGCAGATTTTCTGACAGCAGAAGGGTCTTCCAGAATATCTGGTCATCTAACACAGACCAGCCTTTACTACCCCAGTGACCTAGCCATTTTAGGTCCAGGTCATCTGCTGGCTAAACCAAGGTTTTTACAAGGGTTAGCTTTCTATCCAACCAAACCATGACAGATAAAAGAGAAGAATATCAAGTGAAAATTGAAGGATACTTATTTAAAAGCAGGCAGTCATGTGAGATCTAACAAGTAGTGTATAACATTATTGACAAAAAGAATGTCTCTTTTCCTTACACCATGGGCAGAAGTTGTTTCAACACATTATGCCATTTCTAATACACATGTTTCAGGGGTGAAAAGGCATTATACAATGGTAAATGACTTTTTCCAAAATGAAAAGCTGACAAAAAATGGCACAACATGTTTCTTGTTTCTTTTTTCCAAGGTAAACAATTTCCAGCACCTATAGTGTTAGCTACCCCAGTGCAACCATGGACATGTCATGTGCATGATTGCATGCAGTTTGAAGAGCATATGATCACTGTGTCTTTCTATTTATTATCTTTATCCAATTCCTCATAGATGAAAACACTGAAATATATCAAAATACCTCACTACTTATGGTCCAAATGCAATAGAGTACACTTCCCTAATGACAAGTACAACCAGTGTGAATAGTATTGTGAGAGCAACCAATATTCATGGGCAATAGCATGCACAAGGGAACATGACAAGATGACATTGAAACTCTCAGAAAAGACATGCTTTCTTCACCACTTCACAGAGAAGAAAATCATCTTAATGGAGAATATTCTGATGATGAAACTGTTCAATCTACTTTACAATGGGTATTTTGTTACTCACTAGTTTTCACAGGTACCCATTGTTGTATGAGTATAGTCAAGACTTATTTAGTGCATTATAAGAAGTATGCAAGAGTTCTACCTTTAAGATGGAATTCTGTAATGGTCTTGTTTATGGAACTAAGTTCAATGACAGTCAAATGCTGGCTATCTTTAAACAAGAAGCAGCACTACTGCTTTCATTTGTAAACAACTGTTAAAGTTGAAAACATTTACAGAATTCAACAGGAACAGCTGCCTTGATGATATAGAAAGGATCAATTCAAGAAGCAATGCAATAGTTCACTATTCACATTCAACATGCTTGATCCAATCCTATATGGAAACTTCTTAATTAACTCAGGCTTTCTCACACGTTTCTAGGAGCAGGGGCAGATGAGATTGACCCATAGTAGCACATATTATATTACAACAAGTAGTAAATAGGTCTATTGTATCATATTTATACTCTTGAGATAATGTCATATATCTTAGACAAGTCTGATATGTCTAGAGGGTTGAACAAGAGAACTTCTTTTCTTTTAGTCTATCCTTGCTCAATAGGCTGTCAACCTTCCTGTGTACTCTGTCAGTGCTAAGCCACTTATACTAATTGCTTGGTAAGGTCTTAAATTGTGTGTAAATTAACCCACTAAGTAATATGTGTTTTGGGCCCATACACAATGGGATTGTTATTGACCCTGCTGGATTATATTCTTGTATGCTAATAGCCTTAGTATATTCCTGTGTTATCTTATTGCTAAAAGGACAGACCTCTTGAACAATAATCTTGGAGACCAATGCTGATGGAAACTCTTCAAAGTGACAATACCATGTCCTATGTCAGTTGTATGACAGGAGCAATCACAGTTTTTATGGTAAGTTCATGTTGCCTCTTACACATCATCAATACTGATAGACATTTGACAGTTGTTTTGGTCTAGAAATATGAAATTGCAACCTTTCAGTCCTCTTAATGACAATGAGTTTATGAATTATATATTGCTGACATTAACTTCTGGAGCTCATAGTTCTCAGCCAGCAGAGTTCTACTGAGCCCACAAGCCCCTCTTCAAAAGTTCTTATCATAATGGTATGGTAAGGAAAAGAATAGTCAGGTTGGATAGCTTTGGAGTGATTACAGTAAACATATGTTGAAATAGTCTATGCAAGAAGTTTGAACAAAAGCAACCTCTCAGCCCAGACATTAGTCCACCAATGATATTCTCATAAAAAGAGGAAAGAGAAGTATGTATGCTTGACTAAGAAATATCTTCCTTAGTCATGGATTCAGTAGTAAGAGAAGTTTTTTGACATCCTCAATGAAATGAAAAAAAGAACTTCCTTCCTAGCATAAGGTTAAACTTATTTTTGATAATAAACAGTATTGATGCTATTGACTTCAGTGTCCAATGGCACTCCAATAGCAATTACATAAGAAGACAAGTTACTATTTGTGCATACAGTGGTGGGAAGCAAGGACAGCTTTACATTGTTTACATTCAAAAAAGGATGGGACATTGAGAACAGTGTTGGACATGGACCAACACAATAATAATATAATCAAGGACATTGTACCTATGTCTGACCAAGAGGTTATCTGCAAGAACATGATACATACTAAATGATAATCCAAAAAATGGATCTGACAAATGTATACAAGTCAAAATCTATACTTCACACATCTATAAGATTGTTTTTATCAATTACTGGCATTTATGCTAGTAATATTATGCAGATCAGAGATTGCAATATGCCTAAAATAATTCAGAGGTTGATGACCTCTATTTTCTAAAAAGATAGATAACTTGAATGCATGTCTATTTGACAAACATATTTTGTCTATTTGGATATAATAAAACATGATAAAAGAGCATAAAGAGCATCTTGGGGTCATTTTTAAGTGCTACAAAGCAAGTCTGCTTATCTTAAATAAAAGAAGTATGAACTCTATATGAATTGCATAGACTGTCCAAGATATTATATTGACAGCCATGTCTTCATTCTGACCATGACAAGCTTAATAGGATCTAAAAGTGAAGAGTTCCACAAAACTATTATAATGTTCAATGATTTGTTGGACTTGTAAATTATATTGCAAACTTTCTACCTAATGTAATAACCCACATAGGTTTTCTTATAGTGATCATATAGAACAGTTTGTTGTTCTATCAGACCTATTTATTATAGACCTGTTCATCAGAGGTGCTTTGATATTATAAAGTGGATCCATTGCTATATACCAATCATTTAATCTATAAACCCATATAGAAATGAGCCTATCTGGCTCATTTACAAAAAGTTCAAAATTGGAGTTGGAGCCATATGGAGATGAGGTGTAATGTGGAAAACTGTGAGGAAACATTAGCTGTGGATAGTCCAAATCAAGAGGGCAAGACAGAAGGCAAGAGGCTGCACTGGCTGAGCTCACAGTTAAACTAGTGAAGAGACCTAGACTGGACTGGGGATATCCTATTCCCAGATCCACCTTTATATAAGGCTACTAGATAACTAAGTACCTATGACTAAGCTGGAGGCTGCTGACTACAACTTAATAACAAAGTGGAGGCTAATGACTACAAACTATTGACTAATTGGGCCCAGTAGTAGAAGGATCAATAATCAACAATAATATACTATGTGCTAAGTACAACATATCTATTAGGCCTGGAAGCCAAGACAGTGAGGGAGTAGGAAGGAGCCAAGCAGTCTGAAGGTCAGCTAGATAGAAGTGCCAATCTCCACAGACTAAGCTAGGCAAGGGTGGAATAGTTCAAAGACCAGTCCCCTTACAACTACTAAATTACTAAGTACCTATGACTAAGTTAGAGGCCACTGAGTAAAGCCTTATGATAAAATGAAGGCTGATGACTACAAACTATTGACTAATTAGGTCCAGTAGTAGAAGAATTGATAATAGACAACAATACACCATGTGTCAAGTGCAATATACTTATTAGGTATGGGAGCTAAGATAGTGAGGGAACAAGAAGGGCCAGGTGTCTGAAGGTTAGCTGGAGAGGTGCCAATCTCTATGGACTAAGCTAGGCAAGGGTGGGACAGTCTGGAAGACTAGTCCCCTTATATAAACTTGTTACACATCAAGCTTGTATAGCAAAACTATACTATGCATAAACTCAAAACCTTAACTATACTTGGGGTCCTCCCCCAGTGAAAAGAATAAGTTGATGGAGTAAACAAAGTACTAGCCATTGGTACTAAGTAGGAATAGGAACATATCTGCAAATGCAGTATAAGATCACATAATGCAATAAATTATGACATATGGAATATGAAAAAGTAAGGAGGATAGTAATAGTAATTCAATTATTGCCTGAGTTAATTCCAGGCAACCCCCCTCACTCACTTGCCTGATCAACATCCTGTAAACTCACCATTGTCCTACCTATTATACTATCTTATACTAACACCAACCCTATTGCTAATAATTCTACTCCTACTAACTCTGCTGCTAGATCTGGTATATTGACTGCTACCTTCAAGACTGTTGATAAGAGGAAAGTCTTTGAGCACTTTACTCCTGTTTTTAACTCTGCTCTTGTTACACAGACCTCTCTACACTCTTTTTTCAGTATCTTAGCTGTCATGTCCCTGCTATTAACTGTAACTTTGCTGCCTCTGGCAAGTACTCATATGTGGAATTAAGGCTTATACCATGGAAATATGTCATGACACATGACTAGAGGAAAGGGCAACAGATTAACTCAAAAGACTGTCAACTATCAATATGTAATCTCTACAAGGATGTGTGTCAAAATGGAGGTGGTACTAAGTTCAAAATAGCTTTTAGCAGTTAGTAGGTTCAGAATATTGTTCAGAACTGGGCTTAGGACTTGGAAATGTTTTTTTCAGATTGGATGATGAATATTTGCATACACCCTTTCTGACTTAATGAAGCTTACAAGTTTGTGACTGTGACCGTCACGTGTGACGTCACTTCCAGGCATGTACCCCTCATTTATAATATTGAACAGACTAAGGCTAATTTTTAATTGTATCCTTTGGACCAAGTTAATGATATTAGTTGGTAAAGTGTGTTCACTATCTTAAGGCCTTGAAAATCAGTTTAGAATGGCAGTAGCTTCAAAGTAAAATGTAGTAATGTCACAGCATATTTCAAGCCTTCCAACAGTGACCCCTTCTTTGACAATCCCTTACTGATCTTTTCACTTAACAATACTTTGTTTTTCTTCCCTTAAATATGGAGACTACTAAGGATTTTCCTAGTAACTGTGCCTATACTACCTCTCTTGACTCTGTTGAACTTTACATTGAGTTATAATCCTCTAGCAAAGAACTCATTCATTGTTCTTGGGACTGTCCAAGTCAGACTCCATTCTTGTTTCCCTCATTCTTAGCCATCCTTGTAATCCTATCCTTCCATCTTTTGGTGAGGTTCTTAGATCATTTTGATGTCTGCTAAAGTCATTAACAATCTGGACATAACTTACAACCCTAATATCATCTTCAATCTGCAGAGTGCAAAATGGTACCCTCATCACTTACTAGGCTTAGTATATAATGTTTCCTGCACTCTTAGCAACTTGACATTATACCTGCAAATATACATTTTTGACTTTTCCACATATGGAATTCTCCTCAGCTTTGTTCTATTACTTTATATACTGAACTAGACAATAATATTCTATCTAAAGACACTTTCAGTAATACTGCTGTTGCTAATAACCCTTTTTTTTGCATAGCCCCTACCATCACTTCTGATTTTTCTAACTCTCAGTTAGTGTCTTGTTTCCATTTTTCTACTACTAACACTTCTGACTCACTTATTCTCAGACATGCTAAGTTACTGTCACCTAGTAATACTACAACTTCTTTCATTAACATTAATGTTCTCTCCTCTGTCATATATATCACTATTTCTAAGCTAAAAGGTGTGCAGGTAAAGAAAAAGTATAAATTGATTGCTATGAAAATCAAACCAGTCACCAGTCACATTAGTAAATATTTTGGTATTGAATGACTAATCATTAGCAATCTAGCAACAATGCCTCCCCTTAACCTGAATCTTTTAGCATCCAACATTCACCCCTTCTAAGCATTTACTAGTAAATACAAAGCAATCTTCATTGAAGATCATAATACTATATTATTTGCTAGTGAAAAACTCAATGTTCTAGTTGATCTTATTGCTAAGTAAGAAAAGGCATTCACTTGAGAAGAGTCTGAATAAGGAAGCCCTTTATCCCAACTTTTCTCTTCTTGTACAAATGTATACTATTCTCTACATTCTCTGAGTTCAATAGAGCCACTATATATGCTCAGAATCTTGAAAAAATAAAGTTTGCAAAATAATATATGACAAAATCAAAGCTTGTATCCATTCATCCTACTGATCCCACTGGTTTTACATTCTGAAAAAGAATAGTAAACTTGTCCTTTGTACTTCAATTTTTGAGATTCTTATATCTACACTCTTGGCAGTCATCTTCCTGATAAGAGTTGTGTAGACAAATATAAGATATGTAATCCTTCAGAGGTCATGACAAAGTCCATGAACACAACTGATATATTTACCTGTAGACAAATATAAGATATGTAATCTACAGAGTAGCATAAGTATCAGTAGGTGAGTATAAGTAGTAGTTGATGTACCCCTCAGAGATTATGATAAAGTCCATGAACACAACTGAGGGGAAATATTGTGTACTTTCATACTTATACTACAAAATAAGGTTTGCCAGTAAAGACTGACAAATAAAAAACATTATGCCAGAGTAGCACAATATAATGCAAATAATAAAATAACAAGTGGAAATTATAAAGATAAATAAATAAATACCATTAAGTATGTTAGCACAGACTGGAAGTCATATACTAACACTCCCCCTGATGCCCTAGCCACACTAATTTCGAAGTCCCATGAGGTTTACAAGGTATTTGTAGTTCTTCATGGGAGATTTTGTACAGATATTGGCTATATTCTCAGTCAAGAATATCCTGTTGTATGCTTTGAGTGAGGGCCATATACTCAGCCTTGGTTGTGCTTAGTACTACAGTGGGTTGATGCTTCAAGCTCCACAATACTGCACTACCAGCCATCATGAATATGTAACCTTCTGTTGATTGTCTAGTATCCAGGTCTCCTTTGTAGTCCAAGTCAATAAAACCATTCAAATCAATGTTGTTTTCTGGTTGCCTTAAGTACATAAGCTTATAGTCCAGACTCCCCTTCACATACCCAAGCACATGAAGCATAGCTTTTTAGTGTGAGGGGCCAGGGTTTGTCTGAAACTGAGCTGATATGCAAAACATCATCATTGAATGTGTTTGTAATGGTGTGTTCCCTATTGGTATTCCTTGTTGATAAGACCCATCCATTGCCAAGTACAGTTACCATCATCTCAGAATATCTAATCTGAACAGCACATGACCTGAGACTCAGCATGAGACTTTGCATGAGACCTGAGTAACCAAGAGATTTTTGTGGATCATAAGCACTTATCACATGGAGCTTAGACCAAGGATCTAGAATGACCTGGTCAAGAACCTCCTTAGCAATGTTTGCTACCAATGACTCTTAGTGACAAAGGCATTTCTCTCTCTAAATGAACATATTATATGGACAGGTGACTTCTTGGACTCTTCATTGCTCTTGTACCAATTGACATCTACACTTCAAAAACTGACATATGGTATGCTCACTTAGATGTCTATTTTGATGATCTTTTATTTTTTTTCCATTTGACACATTTTGTATACATTTCTGACATTGCATACTTATAAATAGTTACTATCTGACTAACAGAATAGAACCTCAGACATCTTGATAGACACCATTACCTTTAGTGACCAATTTTCTATTCTTGATTATATTACTTACAACAGTATAAATACCCTTTGTACATACCTAAAACAACAACAAGGGTTGTTATCCACCACTGTCCACTGCAGCCTCAAAGTACTCTGCTCATTGTCTCACTCAGCTTCAGACTTCATTCTCATTCACCCTTGCCATTGTTAACAGATTAGTGACAAGCCTTAATGACCTTATCCTCAATTTAGCACAGTACCAAGTATAGGTGCCTTATAGTGTTATAGTGTCTTAGCAATGCTAGTAACTATGGCTAGCAACTAGTTCTTGTGTCTGTCTCTTGAAGTTCCTTCACATTTGACTTATGTTCTTGCCCTTTTTCCCTCTTTATCACTAGGCCATTACCAACCTTGGCAACATTCCCTTAGCAATCTTCTCCTTAGCAACTTGTCTTCCTTTCACTCCCTTTCATACTTTAGCATCTTTCACTTACCTTACTGACATTCCCATTATCTACCCCCTTTTGTTCTCTATCCCTTTTCTATTTTTCCATTTAAGCAACTTAGTGACCTTTCATTAGTGTTTAGCGACTTAGACTGATGTTGTGACTCCTTTTACTTGCACCCCTTTTACACCCTACATCCCTACAGCTCTCATTCTCTGAGACATTTACCAACTTGCCCTTGCACACCTTTCCTATTGCCAGCTATCCTATCTAGTTGCCAGTGCATTCTAGGTCTTCTTTTGGTTTCCTGCATGGCAGCTAGGTGGCATAGGAACACTCTATTTTGGAGCCCACCAGGAGGGATTTGTAGGTAATCATTCCACCAGAAACCAGAGCCCAAGTGAAGTATTGCTTGGAATCAACTGCTGAACTATTAGATCATCTGTTATCAAATTCTTTAAGCCCCTCTCAGTCAACATCTCCCAGACCTCTTGCTGACAAACTAGAAGCCACTAGGAACCTCCTTGACATTAGCAAACTTCTTAGCAACATTCCAGGAGCTGTTGTAGAGAGCTTTCTTAGCACTCCCTTATCACTGCAATTCACTACCAACTCCTCCATTTTCTTCCCAGAAAATCATTCAACTTTTGCTTCATCTACTGACAAACACATCCCCATTCTATCAACAATACTGACAACCACTATTAATAATGATCCTGTTGCTCACCATGCACAAATGTGCCCTTGTAGCAACATAACAGCTCCTAAATGGGATGAGAGTTGCCCTAGGGAGCTCCCTCAGTACTTCAAGGAATTGGAGTATCTTTTTGCTGACTGTAGCATTACTGACAATACCCAGAAAAAGGAATACACAGCTTGCTACATCTCTTATGACATGGCAGAAACTCAGCTTGGCTTACTGGAATTTGGCAACAACCTAGCAATTGGTAATAACATCCCCTGGCCTTACACTTATCAGAAATGGAAAGTAGCAGTACTTAGGTTATATCCTGGAGCTGATGCTAGTGCATAGTATACTCTTGGTGACCTTGAGCAACTTGTCAACCAGACTTTCAATAGTGGCTTAGCAACATTAGGACATTTTTCAGATTACTATTGCAAGTTCCAATGGATTGCTAGATGGCTCCTTGCTAATGGCAAACTTTACCAAAATGAAGAACATTGCTTATTCCAGCAAGGTATCTCCATGTTGCTTTGGTCCAAAATTGTCCACTGGCTCAAAATAATGCTTTCTGATCACCACCCCAAAGACCCCTATAATGTGGAACAGGTCTTTGAAGGTGCAAAGTGGGTATTGAAGGGAACTGACACAGCAACTACCAAGTCTACTGCTCTCACCATGTCTGTTGCTAGCACTCCCAGTATCATCCCAGCACCCACCACTATTGCTCCTGCTATGCTGTCACCTGCCCCTAAATGAGAAGCTATCATATTAGCAACAACCACAGCAATCATTAGCACCTTGGAATGCCTGGAAGCTCTATTTGCTAACAACAGTCAGCCTTGGCAACAGAACCAGTTCAGCAACTCTTACCACTTCTGTGGTAAAACCAGTCACCCCATGGTATGAAACACTTGCATACAACTAGAGCATATGATCTAGCAGGGCAAAATCTATTGCAATGCCAAAGGCAAGATTGTCTTACTGTCTGGTGCTATGATTCCAGATTACTTTGGCAAGTGGCTTTATAAGGAACAAATTGAAGAATGGCACTGCTTAAACCCTGGTAAAATCATTACTGGCAGACTCTCTTCTAATGCTAACCCCAATTCTGAGCAAGCAACTATGCAGCAGTTGCTAATTCATGAGGTATTGCAGCAGAATGTTGCTACTGGTAGATTGCTAACTAAGGACAAACATATTGAGGCCTTGGAGCAATAGCTATTTGCATTCAATGAGCTGGTAAAAGGTTTGACAGTGTACAGGTCTCCCATGCTCCCTACTAAACCACTAGTGACAAGGCCCCTGCTCCTTCAGTGACTAGTAACACACTGGCAACTACCCCTTCCTCTGATTCTGTACCAACTCCTACTGCTAAGCTGGTTGACAAAGGCAAAGCACCAAAACAATCTGTTGCTAAAGATTTGCTGCCCATCACTCAGCCTACCAAACCAGTTCCTCAGCCTCCAGTTCATCCTTTCTCTGGCATCCCTGCTTGCTATGCTCCACCCACTAACAGGAACTTTGCCACTCCAGATTGCTGTAATGACACTGCTTATAGGACCATACCCCTCATCTATGATATTGAACAATCAAAGGCAGTTTTTGATTGAGTTTTAAGCACCCAGGTCACTGTCTCAGTTGGCAAGCTATGCTCTATAGCACCAGACATTAGGAATCAACTTAGGACAGCTATTACACCCAAGCAACTAGCCAGGGCAAATACTAGCATGGTCCAGGACTCTAGCAACACCTTTGAAGAAGCCTTACTGACTTTCACTATGGACAAGCCACAGTTTTTGCTAGGATCCAATACCAATACTGCTAACAGACTTACCCTGGACTAAGCCAAAGTCTCTTCAGTCAACCCAGTAGAGACTTACATTGAGTTGTTACCTCCTGGGGAGGAGCCAGTGGTTTTAACAGTCACTAAAGATTCCCAGTTGCTAAGGTCCATCATGATGCTGATTGACAATTGTAAAGAAATAGAATGCATCACAGATAGCAGGTCCCAAATCATATCCATGTCAGCAGAAGTTGCTAACAACCTTGGCTTATCATATGATCCCAGTATCATTTTGAATATGCAGAGCACTAATGGCACATTGGATCAATCACTAGGACTCACAAGGAACATACTCTGTACCATTGGCAACTTGACACTCTACCTTTAGTTCCACATATTACAATCCCCTGCTTACAATATCCTACTTGATTGCCCTTTTGACCATTCTTACCAGAAGTATGGTCAACACTCTTAGTGACACAGAAACTATGGTTACCATCACTGACCCCAACTCTAGCATGTGACATACAATCCCAACATTTTCCCATAGAAAATATAAAAGAAACAATCATAAAAAGGTTTGCTATAAGACAGAACCACCCTGGTCCTTTTAGCACCAATCTGAATAGCAATGATGCTAACAACTTGGCAACCATTATCAGTTGTGATCATTCAAATGGTCTAGCAACTTGTATAGCTTCTTGTGACTTGGACAATGATATATTACTTACAACATCTTGCATATATACAGACCCTACCTTGGCCTACCTTTATGCTACCACTAGTGACTTTTGCTCTTCCTCACTACCTTCTCATTCTTATTTTGTTTCTACTGATATTTCTAATCCTTTAATTCTTGGACAAACTTTAACCCTCAATACTTGCATTATGGACATTGCCCCTACTTATGTTAACATTGCTTTCCCTGCACAGTACATTGCTAACAATTCCACTAAAAGGAAGAAAAGGGGTACAGGTAAAGAAGAAATACAAGCCTGTTGTCATGAAGATTAAACCTGTTGCTGGCCATGTTAGCAAAGACTTCAAAATTGAGTGACAAATCCTTGGCAATCCCCTAGTGGCTATGCCAGCACTTGACCCAAACCCTGGACCATTTTTACTGACTCAGCAATTCACTAGCAACCAGCAAGTGACCTTTGTTAAGGACCATGACACTGGCTTTCTCACTAATGACAAACTGAATGACCTTGTCAGCCTTGTTGCTAAGCAGGAAAAGGCATTTGCTTGGGAAGATTCTGAATGAGGAAGCTTTTGCTCTGACTTCTTTTCCCCAGTCTGAATACTGACCCTTTCCCACATCCCTTGGGTTCAGCACAATCATCCTATTCCACCAAGCCTCAAGAAAGAAGTATGTGAGATCATTTGTGACAAGATCAAGGCTGGCATCTATAAACCCTTGAATTCAGCTTACTGGTCTCGTTGGTTCTGTGTCCTTGAGAAGAATGGTAAGCTTTAGATTGAGCACAGTCTAGAGCTGCTAAACTGGGTCACCATTTGTCACTCTGGAGTACCCCTTTCCCAGATCATGTTACCAAATCT
>JABCKS010025379.1:0-13081 GCA_018851325.1 Termitomyces sp. DKA19 | reverse complement strand
AGAGGTCAGTCTTATACATAGCTCCCTTGTTGCTATAAATTAAGGTAAATTTCTTCTATACAGCAGCAGTAGTAAAGTCCTTCCAGACTTGATAGAACATATAAATTGCTACTGAAAGTTGTAGAGCATTAAATACCTTGCAAAATTAGCAAAGTGCCCTAGGGAAAGAGTTAAGTGACTGGTTCACTTACATAATTGATATGATCAGACATAGTTATGACTAAGTTTTTTTAAGTCACAACTTTAGCTATACTACTATAGCAGATCAGCAGCAGCAACTACAGCAACAGCAACAGTTCCAAGTACTAATGAGTTAAGGCCTTATAGTTTCTGCAAAGAGGCAGGAGTCCCAGTCTCAGCAAAATTTGAGTAGCTATGCCCAAAGTACTTCAGCAGTACTGTTCTTAACTCTAGATATATAGGTATAGCTAAGTTCAGCTTATACATTATCCACTATATATAATGCAAAGGTTTCATCCCTCCATAGCAAGCTTTCTAGTCTTGGAAAATGATGCTCCAAGCACCTAATCATAAGTATTAATATAATATACCTCAAACATCTGTATTTCATTAGCTAGTATAGATCCAGCCCATAGTAATGCTACTAACTATGCAGCAGGGTCAGTTAATGAAAGTAGATGAAAAATGGATGATAAGATCTGGCCAATGCATCCATCACACTCAAATTGCACACCATTACTACTTTCATGATGACATCAACAATTCTCTTCCATGCAGGAACATTTACAATATAATGCATAACAAGTGTCTCCTCCCTTACTAGACAATGTAAATCAATAGGACTCATATTACTATGTCTCTCCTTCTAGGACAGAGTATTGTCATCCACCATTTCTGTTACATGCAGGGCTATTTCACTTATCAATGAGCAAGAAGTATGTGCTGCCCTGATTACCACCACACTATCAATGGCCATTGTTTATGCAATGCCAATCTTTACCTTCTCTCTAAAAAACAAAGGGAAAAAGAAGACCCATACAGTTTCCTTTGCCTCCCCAATAGGAGAGAATTGTTTGTGCACTATGCAAACACCTAGAGCCATAGGCATATGACCTATGGAAATGCCTACAAGATAAGGTACCCCACAATATAGACTTATTTGAAGACCTAGTGGCCTTGGTAGTGATCAGTTGACTGCTAAAGGAAGTTGAGGTACAAAGTAGTTGGTAACCTTGCTTAGAACACCCAAGTATCAAAATTAAATTAAGGACTGAATTCATGAAAATATAATATTTTGGCTATACATACATATGTATAAGTTATTGACAAAGATATCTATTAATTCATACTATTATATAAAGGATGTTGCGTAGTAGTAAAAAAATGAATACAAAGGGGGTCTGAAACATTATAAACATAGTTCCCTAGGACAGGCATGACAGTATGATGAGACACCACTAGAAGAGTTAGGTTGGAATTATTATACCTTCATCATTGTCATAGTCTTGAATGTCTTTAAAATAACCTCAACAACATTAGAGACCTTTGGCTTTTGTACATAGACTAGATTCTTAGGCCAGTTCTTCTTTGATATGGCCCTCTACTGCTAACTTTTTGCATTCTCTTTCCTATGCCTTAACATTGGCATCATGATTTGCCTTGATTCTCAACCATTTTTCCTCCACTACTACCAATGTATCCCTTCTTACTTCTCTTACCTTAGCATTCCTTACCTTCTATTTTTCCTTCAACTTCTTTTGCTTAGTCTGCTCCTCAATCTTATGGCAGAATTTGTCTAATGACAAGACCTGTACCTCTCCATTGAACAGTAATGTATAATCATTCTTTTTGCAGTTCTTGTGATTGAACAATGCTTGAGATGTCTTGTGAAGGCAGAGATTCTAAAGTACTAGTCATGCCTGAGCTCCCTCTATTATCATTTCTTGTGCTCAAAGGTGAGCTCTTACATGTTCTAGGCTCTTTCAGTGTCCTCATTGTCCATTTCCAACTGCTCACATGTCCTTCAGGAAACTTCCAGTTGCATGTCAATCATATCCTATTGAAGTTGAGGAAGTTGTGAAGTGCTTTGAGAACAGGATTAGCAATAGGAATAGTTGAGGTCAGAGTAGGTTTAGAGACAAGGAAAGAACTAGAGGATGTTGAGGCAAGGGTGGAGTAGAGTAATTGCATACACTTTGTTAGTGTGAACAATAGAGAATTAATATCTCATATACTTTGAAGTTCATAAAGGAGTATCTTATATTGTGTGGGTTGATATAGAGACATCCAATGCCATTGGTGGATGATGATGAAATGCTAGCATGATAGAGTATAATGCATCTTTAACACTGCTTAGTAAGCTCAGTTTCATTTGTTGGGCTGTTATTATGGTTTTATCAAATAAATGAACAACTATAACTTGGGATGCTAAATTGGATTTTAGCCTTGTCAAATGCTGCAAGATAAGGGTGACAAAGACCAATGAAGTCTCTTTTCATCACATCTTATTTGGATGCAATCTTGAACACTTTGATTAGGCATCCTTTATTTTTGCAAAACAGACTATGTCAAGACCTTATAGGGCATGAGTGCAGTGCAGTGGGTATCCAAGAGCAAGGATATTCTTCTTGCATGCATAGTCAAGGAAGTTGAGGCTGTAATGAGAGTTGTGACCATTGAAGATAAGGACACATATTGTCCTGCCATCTTTATTTCTGTTTCAGCATCAAAGACATTTTATAACCATGCTCTGCCCAGCTTTCCATCAGTCTAACCATTTTTCAAGCATGAGATACTAGTGTTTCATGTTTAGATCTGTCATTGTAAAGGTGCACAACTCACAATGCTTCTGCAACATTATTCTTATTATACTTTTGCATGAAGTTTTTTTCCTTAAAGATGATAAATGGCTATGCCATCATACCATTTGCATAGATTGTCACAATTGCAGTCACATTTTCACAGTCTGTACCACCCTGCTTGTGCCAAGTTTTTGTTCCTCAATAACCAATGACATGCTCTATTGCATGTATCTCAGTAGGAAATCCACTTTTGTCCATGCCTTAGATGTTTTTAGGTGGGACCCCAAGCTTCTTCAACAATCTTGAACCAGGGTTTTACCATGGCTGAGTTCAGAGACTTTGTACACTGTGTGTCAAGAAACATAGACCAATGGGCTTGGAGATGTAAGTGATGGTGGCTAAGGAATCTGAAAATCCATTTTTTCCCAACCTTTTCAAAATCTATGCCAAATATACTTTTGAGTATGGCATTTACATAGCTTTTGATCTCACTATAAGTGAGAGAAAATTCCATCTGCATTGATTCAGAAATGAATTCTACAAGTTTTATTTCTTGAGTAGGCATGATTTTTTACTTTGTATACATATTGAACCCCTGTATTGATTCTTTTCCTTTTATTCTGCATTGCAACATGGATTTGGAGACATCAAATTGTTCCACTATCTGTCAAAGACTGGGCTTGAGGCTAGAGCCTGCCTGTTCCAGCCTGTATGCCACTATAGCCTCAATAGTTCATTAAACTGTGGCTTGCCCCTTTTGAATGCATTTGACATGTTCAGAAAGTGCCTGACCAGTTATTGCAGAGTTATCAAAATGATGTGGCCAAGAGACTTGACAGGAGTTGAGAAAGAATGTGTTGCATCACTTGCATGTCCAAAAACTGCCCAACACTGTTGCCCTCATAGACTCTGATTTTACTGTGATTGACTGTGTATATAGGAATAAAATGTGCACAGGGTCATATACTATTAAGCATGTATCACAGATTGAAGAAAGTATAAAGTCAAAAAAATAAAGATGAGATGATGTCAAATCTGGCAGAATTGGTACTCTTTCACTTGTACTCATTGCATTCCTCATCTGATACTGCTCGAACTTCAACAGCATTTAGATAATATGTATTTGCAACTTTGTTATTAATATGTGATTAATCTGTGAAGGACTCCAGTTGCTAAACCTGTTTGTCCCAAGGAACCATCCTGTCTTAAGAAAGGTTACTACACTGTAACATGTTTGTTTTTCCTTCCAAAGGAAACAATTTCTGGCACTCATAGTGACTGACATGTCCTTCCCTTTCTTCAGCAGCTTTCAGTGTTGTGTGTGCTACTGGGGCATTCATGTCTCAGTGTTTCATTTGGGCTCTCAGATAAGTCCCTTTCCTGCCCACAGGCTTTGGCATACGCTTACAGTTTTAGCATTGGATATATGGAAGGGTGACCTCTTATTATTCTATACTACTTTTTTGGTTGTCTTCTGAGAGCTGGCATAACATCAGTTTGATCAATCATGAAAAAATACAAAAGAACAGAATCCACTAGTAATGGTGCAATATCCTCATTCTCTGTGGATGTATTGGTAACAGCTGGCTCAAGCATGATATCCATCAGATTTGACAACTTGATTCTTTTCAGCTTCAGCTTAGGCCCATCATATGATGCAGAAGTTTGTACAAAAGTTTCGGTCTACTAAAACCTTCCGCAAAGGCGCCACGATTAGGCCGTGAGGAGATGGAAGTCTGAACAAGATGAGGGGCTTACTTAGAACTACAGTCCACGTCCAGGCTTCGCCATTTCACCATCTATTCTGTTTGCGTACCGGAGGAACAATTGAGATAATATTTTTAGGATGAGGACTCGGAGGAGTATTTTGATTGGTATACGCCTCAATCGTTCTACCCGGTTCGGCTTGGTGATGTTATTCATTCGAATTATCAAGTTCTCTACAAAGCCGGTTATGGGACCACGTCTACCGTTTGGATATGTCGCGATCTCCGGTAGATCTTTGTATTGTCCCCCATTCTATGTTGAACCATATCTCCAGTTCCGATGAATACGTTTGTATGAAATCCATGGTCTGCGACTATCCCTCTGTCCAACGGGAGATCAAAGCGTACGAAGTAATATCTGAAACAGTAAAGCTGGGAGGACACTGTTTCGTCCGGCAAGCATTGGATCATTTCGAAATTCAGATTGAAGACCGCAACTACCCTTTCCTCATACATGAACCTCTCGGCATGACCATAGAATTGTTTATTGACGCGCTTGGCGTTCTTCCCGTTTGGTTGATCCGACCTTTGGCTCGGAATGTGTTGAATGCTCTAGAATTCATCCACAATGCCCGAATTGTCCATGGAGGTGAAATTATCTCCTCTTATAGTCTCCATGTGCTAATTTTCTCCTGACGCCAGACGTACAAGCAAAGAATATTCTCTTTCGGTTAGATGACAAATCAATCCTCAAAGACGTTGAAGAGCATGAAATTCAACATCCTAGCCCCAGGAAAATCACCGATCAAGCTGCAGTTTTCGAAATTCCGGCCCATTCTGTCCCTCTGAAACGTTGGTTAGGAAATTCGGTCGTTCTTTGTGACTTCGGCGAAGCGCGTATCGGGGAAGAATCTTACACAGATCTCATTCAACCTCCCCAATATCGAGCACCAGAGGTTTTTTTGTCTATTCCATGGGGAACCCCGGTAGACATCTGGAGTTTTGGATGCATGGTTTGCATCATCAAAGCTCTTTCTTCATTTGATCGCTAATTTGAGGGGATAGGTGTGGCACTTCATGTTCAAAAACCACCTTTTCTTCCGGAGAAGTCTAAGTGAACAAACTGACGAACAGACCGTTTACAATGGCCAGCTTGCTCGGATGGTTGCCCTACTCGGACCTCCACCTCGACAGCTCATAGACAAGGCAGGTTCGCACGCGCTCGAGTTTTTCAACGAGGATGGGTTGCCCAAAGGGAAGATCCCCAACGAGACTCTTGAGTCGTTGCTGGCGTCGTCTTTGAAGAATGGTAACAAGACCATGACGGTTCAAGAGTCCCAAATGTTCCTCGCCTTTATTAGAAGAACTGTGACATGGACACAAGAAACGCGAGCCTCTGCCTCGGACTTGCTCCGTGATCCTTGGCTCACTTACAATGAATGAAACATCTTTCAAGCTCTATGTAGCAGCCAGATGGCAAGCATACTTGAAACATGTTCCAAGATTGTAGAGGTTACTATACTTAATGGCTCGATCTTCATAGGACTTTCTTGTTTATAATGGAGGTGCCTTGTGTATAACGGAATGATTTATTTGTAGACACAAACATCTTGTGAAATGCATTGTTAATGGGCTCATCTGGTCACGCTTTATGTAAGTACAAAAGAACAAGAACAGGAACAGGAACAGGAAAAGGGTCAAACAAAGACACATCAATCATCTGCAAGCACTTCGGGGCATGGCAGAGACTTCTGGACAAACATCCTTCAAGTTGTTTCCCTTTGAAAAAGTAAAAAAGAAACATGTTATGCCATTTCTAATGCACATATTTCAGGGGAAAAGGGCATTAGACAATGGAAGATGACTTTTTACAAAACAAAAAGCTGATAAAGAAATGGCATAACATGTTTTTTTTCCCCTTTTCCAAGGGAAACAAGTTTCGGTGCTTGCAGTGCTTTAGAAACAGGTCATGTGATTTCTAAGAAGAAAACTAAAATTATAGATTGAGAAAGAGCAAAAAAAACACTTATCAGTGTTTTCTTTTTTGGTGTTTCTTGAGCTATTTTAATTTTTTTTTTTAATGTATTTTTTAAGAAATACATGGAGAACACATATTGTGTTTCTAGACATTTCCTTGAAAAATACATCACATCTATCTTTTGGTTTTTCTAAAGTTACCTTTATCACTTTTCTATCAAATGTTTTTTAATAAAATTTCCCTGTGTTTTTTCAGAAAAATAAATTAAAAAAATGTTATATGTTTCAAAAAAAAAACTGATTAGAAAGTCTTTATATTTCTCAGGAAAGATTGACCAGAAATACTATTGCATTGATGAGCATGGCACTGATTACACAACTAGTGCATACTGATCTATTTCCTCATTAGTCTAGCTTGCATACTTAGCAATAGGCAATAATATATGGCTTTATCCAATATATAAAATACAATTGTAATGACAAAAGAGGATACTTACACAAAAGCAAATTAAGCACAAGTGAAAGAATCCATCATATGAATAGATAGAAATTCATTTTGTCTTCTGCTTATATTTTATATCTATCTTTGTGAATTCTCCAGTCTTGTCAATTGCCATTGCCTTTATCCCCTCTTTTATACCAAGTGGTTTTCCCAAATCTGATTGTTTATCTGCTTTCTATAAAATATGTCTGTGTTCTTTGTACTGTGAGCAATATTGTATTATATGTTTGTATATTTGGTAATGTTCACTAAATACACATTCTGTCTTTTCTTGAGGTACAAACCTTGTATAGTACTCACCTAGGAATGTATTCTTTATTTGGAATGTCCCTCTGGTAAGAATCAGCAGATTGAAATGCATGATACATAATTATGTAACTATGGCTGTATATAGATCAACTTGTTAAGTGGCTGTACTGCCACATACTATGACACTGCAACCAAAACTTTACACAACCACATCAAGGTCCTTGGCAAGCTACAGAAGATGGTCAATGACTTCAATGGTTGTCAGGTTCAGAGAACCTGGAAGCTTGCCTTCAAGAGCAAGAACCTGCTAGTTGGTTAGTTGATGATAAAAAAAGGAATATACAGATGTGATCCAGGTGCTAAGCAATGTCCCATAGCTGATGTGACATAGGTGGAGGTTGGTAAAGTCTATAGGTATGTTCTGCAGACTGAACAGGCTATGCTAGAGAGAAAAAGAAATAGAGATTGAGATTGGGAAAAAAAAGAAGACAATATAAGTAAAGAAATAGAGAGATATAGGCAATATCAAGACTAGCAACTGACTATAGTAGGGCCAGGATCATATACTTAGGGTTCTCAAAGAGGTTTAGCAAGGATGGAGAGTTTATGGATAAGTGGTGCTCACCTAGGACTCTACTTCTATTATGATGAGGCCTACATACAGGTCCAGGATAGGCCCTATAATTAGATCCAATAGTATTAGGACAAAGAATGGACTCCAGAACTAGGAGTAGGCCATTAAAGAGTCTCAGGGCTTGGAGAACTGGGGAATAGTGATCTAGTGATGTATAGAGTGTATCTAGAGGACTTATTGGGGTTGAAGCTTGGGAAACTTGTAAACTAGTGATCTGATAATGCATAGAGTATGTGCAAGGCTTGGGTTATGAGTGGAAAGTGTCTAGAATTGAGTAGAATAGGTTCCCAGAGTGACAGAGAGTACTGCTGAGTTAGCAGGGTGAAATTGATGGAGTCCAGACCTTACCCCCCCTCCAAACATCAAGACCCTCAAGTTATAAAAGATGTCATTGGTCTTTAGAGGTGCTTGTGGGAGTCTAATGATTTCTCTAAAAATCTCCTTAAGAGCTCATCATCTAAGTCTTTCTGAGACATCATTATGCAACTATGATATGGCAGCTTAGCTGGCCTATAAGGTAAGCTGGCAGGAACATGACTAATAGTAGAAATATGAAACAGTTGACTACCTGTTCCAGCATAAGTTCCTTCTTCTTTTAACTGAAATTATATTAGCTAACTAATAGCAGAGCAATAGCAATGGAAGGCAGAAGCATTAAGGTTCCATGCTTCAGAGGCCCCCCCCAATATAATGGGTTTCTTTTGAGAGAGTGGGCCTTCCTTTATAGAAGTAATATGTGGCCAATAATTTGATAAATATCTGTTGTCTGTATATGTCACTCTGTGCTTATATCCTTAGTGTGATTCCTGCTATATGCATAGTGAGGTATGTATCCTTCTACAGCTTGACACTCTCAGCAGGCATAGGACATCTGTAATAAATATCAGAAACAGCACTTTTGTTGTTCATTCCAGGCACAATAGCAGGCAGACTGGTGGTAGGAGTTGGTGCTGGCTAGCAGGACCTGGGGAATTTGAAGGTCTCAGATTGAGGTTGTGATCAAGAGGCAGATTTCCAAAACTAAGGTAGTGGGACAGAGTCTAGCTAAGTCCAGTAGTTTAGGCAGCATAAAGAGTTTAGAGAGATTGTTGGGCATTTATACAGAAAAAGTTCCAAAAGAGTCTAAGAATTCAAAGGCAGGGCTACTAATAATGGAGTTGTCAGGTCCACAGATACCTCTGTTTCTCCCCTCACTATTTGGCTCATCAAGTTCCTTAGTTACAGGGGTGGTGCCCAAGTGCCTGACATTGCTTAAGGGGAGTATAGGCCCTAAGTATTAGTGCTTTAGCCTCTTCTTCCCTTTTTTCTAGTTACCCATGCCATTGGTCAAATATTCCAAGGCCTCCTGACATTAGAGCCTCATTTGTAAGGGAACATTGGCCATAGAGAATTCAAACTAAGCCTACTACTCATAACTTGACTCTTTAGTCAAAAGGTAAGTAATAAGTGAGCTGGCCATAGGCATGGTGGGCAAGGGGTGGGCAACAATCAAAGGCAAAGGGTGGAGGGTGAGGCAGAAGGTAAGGGGCCATATTGGCAAAGCTCATGGTAATGCTAGTGAAGAAACCCAGAAGCAATGTTATTGATTGAACTAGTGATATTCTATCCCCAGATTTCTTCTTATATTACTAGACTACTAGATGACTAAGTACCTATGACTAAGCCTGGAGGCCATTAACTACAGCCTCATAACAAAGCAGAGGCTAATGAGTATGAACTATTGACTAATTAGGTCCAGTAGTAGAAGGATCAATGATAGACAACAATACACTATATACTAAGTACAATATACTTATTAGGTATGAGAGCCAAGACAGTGAAAGAGTAAGAAGGGCTAGACAGTCTGGAGGTCAGCTAAACAGAGGTGCCAATATCCATAGACTAAGTTAGACAAGGGTGGGATGGTCTGCAAGACTAGTCCTCTTATATCACCTCTCCTTAAAGTTTATTGATCTAATAGACATAGCTTTGGTGGGAAACATCACTCCAGAGCACAAGCATAACATTCTAAGCAGAGTAGAGTGGGCTGAAGAAGCTGCTAGGGCTTAAAAGTAAGGAGCATAGTGGTTTAGGCCTGATTATAGTGGTAGAGCACTATACATATAAGATAGAGGTAGTGGTAGTAAGGAGTTTAATTGACAGCTAGCCAGTGAAGAGGTGACCAGCAGGTTACAGCAAGCAACAAGTAATTGGTGGGCTGGCATAAAAGCAGCAGCAGGCCAGGGGCAGATGAGGGACAAGTTATAGAATAAGTAGTGGAGTTGATAAAAGGTAAGAGTATGCTGAAAGTCAGAGGCCAGGTGTGCAAGTAGTTGTCTGATGCTAGAGGGAGGCCAACATGACTTAGAAACTAATAGACAGTGATGAGCAACAAGCAAGTAGTAAGTTGGCTAGCATAAAAGCAGTAATAGACAAGTAACAGGTGAGGAACATTACTACTACTTCAAGGTATGAGGAATAAAGTATATAGAGTGGCATACCAAGGCAGTAGAGTGGAGTATGCCTGAAAAGGGCAAGTAGGGAGTAGAGTTGGTGCAACAGGCTAAGGAAGAGTGCTACATGGGAGTCTGGAAAACCTGTAAGGGAATATTGCCCATAAGGGTCCAAACTAAGTCTATCACTTATGGCCTGACTCTCTAGTCAAAAGATAAATGACAAGCAAGCTGGCCAGAGACATAGTAGGTAAGAGGTGGATAACAACTAGAAGTAAAGGTGGAGGGCAAAGCAGAAGGCAAGGGGCTACATTGGCTAAGCTCACAGTAATGCTGGTGAAAAAACCCAGAAGCAATACTATTGTCTAGACTGGGAATATTCAATTCCCAAGTTTTTTCATATACAAGATTACTAGATGACTAAGTATCTATAACTAAGCCTGGAGGCCACTGATTACAGCATGATGACAAAGCAGAGGCTAATGACTACAAACTATTGACTAATTGAGTCCAGTAGTGAAAAAATCAATAATAGACAATAATACACTATATACTAAGTATGGTATACCTATTAGACATAGGAGCTAAGACAGTAAGAGAATAAGAAGGGCTAGGTAGTCTAGAGATTAGCTAGATAGAGGTGCTAATTTCCACAGACCAAGTTAAGCAAGGGTGAAACAGTCTAAAAGACTAGTCCCCTTATACCACTCTTACATCAGGGTACTCAAGTTATGGTAGGAGATGGCCTAGCTTTGGAGGTATGAGGCAATTCATCTATTGCAGAACTATTATCTTTTGTTTTAAAATGAAGAATTGTACTATGAGTTAAAGGCAAAGTTAGGAGAATTGGATGCACTTTGAAGTATGTATTAAGTCTTACAAAAGTAGATGTGAGGGGTAGACCCAGAGAAGAGGTTAAGAGCTTAGAAAAGGGGGAAGGAGAGTTAGGGTAAGAGAAGTTCCTATAGGAATGCCATTAGACAATAGCAAGTTTAGACAGGTGAGGGGAGTAGGAATGGGCTTAGCTAGCAACCTAGTAAGTTAAGCACTGCCTAGTCTATTTAAATTAGTGGTAAGTAGGATTTTGAGGTTTGCTGCTAATGTTGCTCAAAATGGTATTGCTTTTACTAGGGATTATTGAGTGGAATGACAATGGCCAGGCCATTTATCTGGGATAGCCTGTGCTAGATTGTCTCTAAATACTGTTTACTCCTGAAAATTGAACAGGGTATAGGGAAAGTAGGAGTGTACTATTGGATGGTTTTCACTTATAAGGTACTGTTGGAGCTAATAGCCTAGAATCTAGTAAAGTTTCCATCATCTCTGAACAATGTTCTTCAAGAAATAAAAGACATGCTACTGGAGAACTTTCAGAGTGGGTAAGAGTTGTCAGGACTCCTATCTAAAAAGGTAGACATGATAGTAGAGTGAAGCAATAGAGTAGAGAAGTGTTAATCTCTAGGAAGTGGTGTATAAGGCTTAAAGAAAGGCCAAGGGGAAGGGGAGGGAGGCAGGATAAGGAGATGAAGAAAAACTAGGGAAAAGAGGTGCCTATCTGACTAGAGCCTCATATATATATATTTTCTTTTCTTTTCTTAATAGCATATTCTTGCTTTATTTTAGTTTTTGATATTTTTCTTGGATTTTTTGATACTTTTTCTGAATAATAAGATGAGATAAGATGAAAAGAATTAGATAAGAGGAATAAGATAAAATAACAGGGATCAGATAAGAGAAATAATGAAAGTCAGATAAGGAAATAAGATAAAATAAGATAAAATAGAGGTTATACTCTAAGTAGTTTTGAAGCCATCAACCTGAGTCTAGAGTCTCAGAGCTTTTATAGATAGACTTAATGGAAATTCTGAAGGGCCTCTAAGGCATTCTAGAAGTGGCCAAGATGTTTCTATATGTTGTCCTCTAGTTTGTATCTAGTCCATTGTATAAGGTATCCATCCCACTTATCCTTGGTATAGTCAGAAGTTAAGAATCTTATTAACCTTTGGTGTATTCCTATATTGCTGGGCTGCTATGCAGAAGAAAAACCTAAAGACACAGCAACCAGATAAGGTAATATATAGTAGGAATAAATGTATGAGAGTAAGTCAGTAACTGTTGCAAATAATAAGAGCTAATAAGTGAAAGGTCTGATAAAGAATGAGTATAAGTAGTTACTAGTCACTAGTCTAAATCTCTAGTTAATAGTGAAGAGTTGCTAAGTTACTGAAGAATAAAAGAAAAGAAAGATGAAAACAAAAGTGTTACTAGCAAATATTGCTAAAGAGGAAAGGTGGATTGCAAAGGGGTAAGGACTTAGCAAATGAAGGGAGTCAGTAGAAATGTAAGTAGAAGGTTGCTAAGACAAAAGGGGAATAAAAGGAAAAAGAGGGAAGCTAAAAAAAATCACTAAGGAGTTGCTATAAAGGAGAATGCTAGTGAATAGATCACTTAGGTCAGTAAAAGCCTAGCAACAGAGTGAAGATGGAGGAAAAAGGGGTGAGTAAGGTCAGTATAAGGATGCAGGCAAAGATATAATACTAGTTGCTGGTTACAGTCACTAGCATTACTAAGACAAAAATGCTCAAGAGTACTCCAAGGTAGTATCCATGTTATTACAAAGTTAGGTCATTTAGGCTTGTTGCTAAGCCATTAACAATGATGAGGATGAATAAAAGAGAGATCTGAAACCTAGTAGTTAAGAGATACTTCTTTGTTGTTGGACAGATATGTATAGGGGGTATTTATACTATTTATAAGTATAGTATTTAAGAAGGAAGAGTAGTTCACCATTATGTTTATTAGTGTTAGAATACAGACAT
>JABCKS010025378.1:0-11655 GCA_018851325.1 Termitomyces sp. DKA19 | reverse complement strand
GATATATGAGTTTTTTGACAGTTCTGTCCCTGTCATTGTGGTTGCTCAGCCAGATCCTTCGGGTGAAACTAGCCTTAAGTATGTTTTTCCCAATTGGATAAGGACAACCCCATTCCTTCGTGGGGGACGAGGATGCATGCATATGAAGGTCAGATCCTTTTATAACAATTTACATCCACCGAATAAACTAATCAATAATCGCAGTTCATGCTCGTGAGCGGGTTTTGTGACCTGGGTCATAAAAGACTGACTTCTTGATCAGTTGTTCTACAAGACAGGACGTCTGCGCGTTGTAGTGTCCACTGCGAATCTCATTGCATATGATTATCGTGATATGGAGAACGTATATTCACGTTTTTCTTGTTTTTCTGGAACTGTACTCAATATCCAACAGACGACTTGGTTGCAAGACATACCGCATCGCAATGAACCACTACTATATGACTCAAAAACCCCTCAAGACTTCTCGTTCCCGACGGTTTTGCAAGGAGTTCTTCATTCACTTCATGTGCAGCCAGCACTCAGAACGATGCTCAAGGATAATGTTAGTCTTGCGAGCCGCCTTAGTATACTGCTCAGACTATTTTAGCACCGACACTTGCCGATCAAGTCTATCGAAGAACTCGGAACGCGATGGGACTGGTCAAAAGTTCATGTTCACCTAGTGCCATCCATATCTGGAAGACACGAAGGATGGCCTGCTGTGATCAAGTCCGTGCTCTAGGCTGTCTTCCAGTGAATTGGAAGTTGACATGTCTTGTAATAGGACTGGCCACCCGAGACTCATGCAAGCAGTCCGTAACATGGGGCTGCGGACCGGAAAAGGTAGGAGTTCCAAAGACATCGCCCTTGAATGTCAAGTTTGTCTGCCATCCTGTCAAGATCAATCATCTACTCACATGTTGTAACAAAGGGGTCAAGTATTGGTGTTTACACGACACAGTGGTTCAACGAGTTTCACTGGTCAGCACGCGGCGAATCAGCCGAGGACTGGCTGGATCAACCTAAGAGGAAACGGGAGAAGCTTCCCTATCCTCCCATTAATATCATATATCCAACAAAGGCGACGGTTCAGAAAACCACGCTCGGTGAACAGGTTAAGTCCTCGGTATCACACCTTAGAGTATGCCATAACCTTACAAGACACTAATTCAGGGAGGTGGAACCTTATTTTGCAGGCGGCGACAGTGGGCCGCTGCAAACTTCCCGAGGGATCACTTCTATGATTCAAGGAGCAAAGGCGGGCCGGTCCTGATGCACTCTAAGGTTTCGAAGTTGTTCCCTCGTTTGTTTCGATTTGTGAGCCTTACTCTATCTCGCTTCCAGATGATTATCGCAACACTCAGATCGGCATACAAAGGAAACCAGACACCAGATTCCGATACGGACGATGATTCCGACGTCGAGGTAATCGAGCCTGCCGTAGGCTGGGCATATGTCGGATCACACAACTTCACGTCGTCAGCTTGGGGTACTTTGTCAGGCTCAGCTTTCAACCCAGTTTTAAACGTGAGCGCGAACTTGCTCGGGTGATTGCGATTTGAGGCATGCCTCACTTTATCCCCAGATATCCAACTATGAATTAGGGATCGTTTTCCCCCTGAACAGTAAGGAACACGTAGATTCAATCGCATGCTTCCAACGGCCAGCAATAAAGTACACAGCTGGAGATATACCTTGGGTGAGACGTTACCGCATGATGATTATTCCAAATGAGTTAACCAACCAGGACTTGTAGATTCAGGAGGAATCAGTTTATCACCAGAATGAACAGGAGCATCTCCATACCATAGCCATAGCCTAATTTGTATCTCTCTTCGTTTCATGCACATCAGTTTACATCTATTACCGATCGGCGTTCTTCTCAAGTTGTTCCCTCGGAGGGCCTTCAGGTTAGGATGGAGGCGATTTCTGAATACAGCAAGTATTTGTTGGAGTATGGCAGCATTGAAGTACAACGCCTTGGCGTAGGCCTTTTGAGCCCGTCAGCAGCAGTTTCACACCTCAGTTCAGTTTCAGAAATGAGGCAAAACACTGATTGACTCGGATGCGCGCGGAGACTGTAGATGACAGATGACGAGAAGAATAGATCAGAACGAACTGAACTGAACAAGACACAAATACCTCTACTTGACAGGCGCCACACCATCTACATTGATCACTTACCGCAAGGGCAAGCAAGGGTAGCCTCGACCCACAATGAGCCCGGCAATCATCTCAATGACATTTACGTTGATCAAACAACCGAAAGCCAAAATGTGACATTGCAACTTGCGCTTTTGGCTGAGTACTCTCCCACACTAGTGTACATATGTCAATATGTAAGTTGTCAGGGTGGTCTCAAAAGGTGGTTCCAATGGGTAGTTGAACTACAAATTATATGAAATGTATCAAGGGTGATAAATTATACAGACATGCGAGATTCACGACAGGGATGATTATACAGCCAGTACATCTACTGAAATTAGCGCAAGCTGGTTTTCAGGGAGAATTAACAAACCTAATAAATATATCGGAATAATAGCATTATAAAGTACAAAATTTATTAGCTGGGGGAATTATACGAATATGAAGCTCGAGTTTCAGCGCAAGCGCTGGAAAATTTGGTCAATTTGCGATTTGTAGGCGTCTTCGACGGCCTTGCGTCGGATATTTCCTTTGGTGGCGGTCCTGGGTAGAGATCGAGGTGGAACAACGACAATCATATCGGTAAGGGTGATACGTTCGTGGAGATAGCGTCTTGAGTGGAAGTGCCTCGTCTTGCGAATAATTTCCTTCTTGATCCTTTCGGGATCTATGTCTGAAACGGGTTCGACGAACATCACAGGCGATGGACGACCCGTGCCCACTACAACACAGTTGGAGATGAGATTTCCGCACATGGTCATGGCATTGTCCTCAATGGCCCTAGGAACAAACTCACATTCAGCAATCTTTCGAGGATGATGCGAACATCGGAGCTCACTTTGTGTCGCAGCGCAAGCTATTTTCCGACTTGATCCAATCGTCGTCCCTCCCACGAAAGACAAACAGACCGGGGGACGCTTCCTGAAACAAATCCCCAGTATGGAAGTCACCATCTTTGTGTCTTAGAGATGGATGAGGACAGTCTGATGACTCGGCAGGAATGACCAGTTCCATCAAGCGCGCAGTCGACTGATGACTGGTGGCGGCATCTGGTGCCGTTGATACGAATCGGTAGTTGAATCCATCTAGCGAACGAAGCAAACCAGGATTGCGCTCAGGAGAGCCCACGGAGAGGAGCATGGCACCGCATTCCGTACTTCCAAATAGGTTCTAATGACGAGATGACATCAGTGTTCGGAAGTTGTGACCGGGATGGAAGGCGTACACGAAGATTAAGTCCATTTTTGTAAGCCCACTCCTCGTCCTCCCGCGGCAATGGCAAACCAGTGTAGAGGATATCATCAAGCCCTTGTAGCAGACTCAGCAGTTTCGGATCCAGCCGAGCGGCTTTCAGGTGATTAGAAAGAAAGGCGGCGAATTGATTCAAGCGGTTGAGTCCTGCACGGTGAACCATGTCGACTAGTTCTGCGGACGGATAAGGGATGGCAGTCGGTTGGACGACACAAGATCCATGCTGAAGACTTCCCAAGAGCACTAGAACACCGGCTTTGTCAGTACGTGAGAAGCCAAGTGCCTAAAAAAAAGCTTACTGAATGTTTGACCGATATGGCACATGCTACCCCTGTGGAGGACGTGAGTATTTTGAAATCTTCGGCAACGGTTAACGGGACGTACATCCAGATAGTGACATCCTGACGTTCTGGTGTCCGTGGAACGGATATCTGGCTTGACTTGGTAACGGCGGAATCCAGCCAAGAGAACATACAGGGGACAAGCTTGGGGCTTCCTGATGTAGAACCGCTGGTATGGAAAATGAAGGCGATCTCTTCCGGCAAAGGAACGGAGACTGGAGGGAGCGGTTCATCGTTCGTTTCCGAGACTGTCAGAGCTAGGGAATGGTGGGTGGGAAGGAAGCAATCATTAAGGATAGACGTATATGTGTGTTCATGTACAAGAGCTTTTGCATCCGCCTTGCGAAGTAGCTCGTAAATGACAACCGGGCTAGGGAGCCTCAAGCTGAAGAGTTGGGGGATATAGCCGGCTCTTGAGATACCGTATATGTGGAGAGCATCAACATAAGTGAAACCTCCGACCCTAGAGTGAGCAGAGTCAGACTGCGAGCTTGAGGGTATAACCTGAGCGACATACCATAATCCGATAACTGACTTGGGAGGTATATTGTCGCGCGAGAAGACACGTCTCCAGTGTCGAGCGTAAAACTCAACGTCTCTCAAAAACTCCTGATACGTTATAGATGCCCATCCATCTATGTGTCCAGACGATGGATTAAGCTGAGGGACCTTGAAAATTGGCAGAGAGGAGTAGCGAGACGCGCTTGTCTCCAGGACAGTGAGATGGGTCCTAAGCATTGTGTGGACCAAAGGGGATGAACTGGGTATCTCAGTGGATGGTGGACTCTCTCTTATACTGGTTCTCTAATTCTAAAGCGAACTTTGAAACGCCCAGGACGCGCACTTGTTACCATCTGTCCCAAGACGGAATCGAGTTGATTGACAACTTGGACCCTCGGCGGTAGGCTGTGGTGTTAAACGCAGATATCCTTACACCGGAAGGCACCATCCAGGTACTGCCACCAGAAAACTACGAGAGTCTGGCAGACTATATCCGGCTAGATCGGCTAACTGGTGGATTACTGAAACATCTGACAGGTAGACCAGAGCTGTTCAAACATCGGTGGCTGATCTGAGCCTAAGGCTTCTTGTGCCTTCGCTCAGTGAGCGACTCCATGAGCTATTGTGAAGTATGGATTCGAGCATACCCCTCAGAGATTCGAAATGAAAGTAGCTGGGACAAGAATGCGGACCGACGGTCCTGTCCGGACGTCGACAACTACAAACAGAAACGACTAGAGATGTGAACTGTTCGGTGATGAGGCAGAAATAGACTGAAGAATCACAACATAACGAAGTCATAACGACATTCTGTCGGCTCATCAGAAGATTGAACTTGAATGAATCATAAAAGAGTTGAATGAATCACAAACGGAGTTTCCCGGCCCGGCCCGGCCCCCTATATGATTACCGGAAACAAGTTTCTGTGCATTGCATCCACAGCCAACTCCGTCCCTGACGACGTGATACTAATAAAATGTGTACTAGGTCTACCACGCTTCCTCAAGGGCTGCGAACATTGTTCCCGTTATCCCGTTATCATTATGTCGGCACCCCCATTCTAAAATAGGAAACATCTTATCAAGTCAGTTTTGCCAACAACCTTTGACTTCTCCAGGTTATTCTCAAACATTCTCAAAGTATTTCTGCAAATGTTACATCTAATTAATTGTCAATCAATTGTTTTGGAGGTCTGCTTTTTTGTACAAGAGGACATCGTACGTATTCTAGATGCAACGACTGTTAGTCTGGTTTCCCTGATGGCCGGTTGCAATGATACAACGGTTAGACGTTGCACAAAGCCAGGTGTGCATAGGCACAGAACTTTGCCATTTTACTGCCTTATCGAATCTCCAGTGTGGAAGCCTTTTTCGATCGTCAACTTAGCTTAAAGTCTTTTACATATATCAGACAAAAGTGGCTGACATGGACCAATTGAATCAGAAATAATTAGAATTCCTCTCGACCTGTGGGAAGGAATTAGGGGCTATTCAGCTTCCCTTTTCCCTCATCCCTTTCACTTTTTCGTCCTCGCTGGCCGAGTTTTCTTTTTTCCCTTGCTCTGGAAGCCTACTTACGAATCGTTTCGACTCCTGCTATGAGTTCCAGCGTGATACAGGAACAGGATATCAGCTCAACATCGGTGGCTCAGGGGAATGGACCAGTGCTTCGTTTGCCTACGGCGGAAAATCCATCTACATTCACAACCGATTCAATCTCGAAAACCACGCTCATTCAAACGGATTCCTCCGTAGCGGCGCCACAGTTCGACGACGCGACTGTGTCGTCAATTGTATCGATATCGTCCCCTTCAAGTCAGCCCCCTCTTACGATCCTATTCTCTCTGCCAGCTGCTTCTCTGGCTTCTGTGTCGCTGAGTCCACCGGAACCGACTACTATCGCTACTTCTATATCTTCTGTTCCATCTATTCTGTCTCCTGCATTTTCATCGTCCACTGCCAACTTGCTTTCGACTACAACGGTCCCAGAGTCTTCAGTCGTCACTTTGGTGGGCACCACATCAACGCTCCCTTCCTCCACCTCTGCCGTGATGGCACTAGCGTCCGAAACACCTACAGCCATTGACGTACCTTCTACGTCCCCTTCACCAGTCGCAGACAGCGACTCAGTAGTGACCCAAGGAGGCCATCACGCGCCATTCTACATCGCAGTCATAGTAGGAAGCATCCTAGCAATAGGTCTTATTGCTGCCGTGATTGCGTGGGCGGTCCGTCTCCGGATGCATGCACGACGTAGGCGCGAGAACCCGCTCGTTCCATGGGCAAATCATCATGAAGCACAATGTCCATTGGAGAATTCCCGCGACGCAATCTTCATCGGACAGCCGATCGACCGGTCGGCCTCCAAGGATATAAGTAGTCAAGATGCCGTCCCATGGGAACCTTGCGGCGACCGTGACGTCGGGGAACCAAAGCGTTCCAATAGTTACTTACCTAGTTCGTTGCGCTCTAGTCTGGTCCCTGGCCGTACGCCATACGCTGAGCACCAGCCGTATCCTGTGCACGCTCACAATGCCGTATACCCGGCTCACTATTATCATGGACACGCTGCAGGAGATGCTGACATGTCTTCAGATGGTACTTTGGATGGTTACAGCAGCGCTTCCTCCCTCGGACCACTTCATGTTGCGAACCGGACGCCAGGGGATACCTCACCGTCTTCAAGCTGTACTTCACCTATAAACATGCACGCCCCATATACAGGAAGGATTAGCGACTCCGGAGTTCGAACTCAGGAGCCATATAATGAAGATGTCTTACAGTCGAATATACGGTATAGACACGCCGACGACTGGGATTCCCTTCCTTTGCCTGGCCAAACGCAAAATCGGAGTGATGAAAAGATCAGAGATGACTCTAGTAGCTGGACTGCGTCTATAAAGTCAAACTTTACCGATGCGTTCAATGCAGTAGCAGCAAGTCTACCGTCTGGCGCAGCGTTGATGATCAATAGGCAGGATAAGAATCTTGATGGCCTCCCAATCCGACCTACTCGAAATTCTAGTCGACAATCTGTTCTCTCCTTTTTTCCCAGGAACAACAGCAGCGCCAACCAACCTTGGACTCTCGAAGAACATGGCGACGGTACAGGACGCGTCGTTTTCCACGACGTTGAGGCAGATGGCTATAGCCACGGATCTGCCCAAGTAGATGCCACGCACATAGGGCACACGTCGACGCGCGACGCAAACGCGATCCCTTCCCGCGTCGCACAGCCACCCCTATTTGCGAAGTTCACGCCTGACACATACGACACGGGGTTGCGCCAAGGAAGAAGCCCTCGGCGGCCAAGCATGCGAAGCACGTTCTCTACTGCAAGCTCAAGTAGTGCTTACTCGATGGCATCCGCCGTCTCCTCCGTCCCGCGGCTCCCGGCGCTTTCGCGACATAGCACGATCAAAATGGACTCTCCGATGCCTACTGTTTTCGAGAGGGACGAGAGGAACGTGCTTCAAAATCATTCCCCCAAGCGACCAGCTATGCTCGTCACGCGATCATCTTCGTCTGGATGCTCAGTTTACTCGTATTATTACGGGGTGAGCGCGACGCATGCTGAAGGTGGACATGCAGTGTTTACGGAGGGCGATCAGTTCAAGCAACAGCCGCTCGTGGATAGGAAGAGAAGTAGAAGGGTAGTCTGAGGATCCTTCTTTGTTACTATTGTTCTTGAGTATCAGTGAGGCTCACTCGTATCGCAAAACCAGAATGGAAATCATCCATTAATGATGAGGGTACTAATGAACAAAGATTGTATGAATATCCAGGTAATGAGATCATAATCTAAGTACGTGTATTGCGTGATAAAAGATGGAATGCTACATAGTATATCTGGAAAGATACTCAAATCAGACCAAAGCTCGAAAGTTAAAGCGCAAGAACTTACTAAGTATCTCGATCACCAAGATATTTTTGCTAGAGGACCCTTAGGGAACGTCCTCACCAATAATTTTCTTATCTCATCCATAAACAAGATACCCAACGCCAACGGCAACGGGAGAAGCCAAAACTCCACGGGGACCGATGCGGTCCCGAACAACTTCTGTATACCGCGAACCTCGGTCACGAAAATTGCAATGAGGAACGCGATGATAGCGCCGACGAAAATCCACGGGTTCCTCCTTTGCTTACGGATAGGATCGGCTTGGAGAATAGAAAGGCGTTTATTACGAACGGAGAGGAGATTGCCCCATTGGAGAATGACGACGGTAACAAAGTACACACCCTGGCCTACCGCGTTGAAGTGGTTCAGTTCGTCTTGGGTGTATCCGTAGAACCCATCGGAGTATTTCTCAAATGCTAGGAACAGATCACGTGCAGGGATGCGGGCATATCTCCACATGTAGAAGAAGAACATGGCGTGAGCGGTGATTGTCTCCATCATACCGATGAAGAAGTAGGCCTGAGTATAAATCTTGAGGTTAATGAGATGGTCCTTTCTGTGATTCCGTGGAGGAAGCGTAAGGAGGTCAAATTCTTCTTTTTCCATGATGAGGGAGAGGCAAGGTGAAAGATCGGTGAAACAGCAGATGATGACCATTAGGAAGGAAGAAAGGGGAAGGGGGACACCGAGGTAGGCGTTGAGGATAACAGGCCAGGCTTCAGACCAGCTACCCGCAGGCAAGAGATACGCGATAACCTTCTGCAAATTCTGGAACACCAAGCGGCCGAGACGAATACCACCAACAATGGAGTCGAAATTACCCATGAGGACAAGGTCAGCGGCTTCCATCGCAACATCGCTTCCGGTAACGACGGCGACACCAACGTCAGCGGCTTTGAGCGCCGGAGCATCGTTGACTCCGTCTCCAGTGACTGCAACGACATTGTCCCGCTTCTGGAATGAGTTGACGATGCTCAACTTCTGCTCCGGGGTGGTCCTCGCGAACACGATCTCCTCATAGCGCGTAACGACATCCCAATGACTCTCCTGAAACAATACCAAATCCTTGCCTTCTAGCACAAGACTCCTTTGAATCCGATTGGCGGGGTCCCGGCAGCTGGGCAAAGGTCCATTAGGCATTTCGTTCATCTGCTTGACCACATCCGCCAAGGAGTCAGGCTCAGCATGAGTAGTGATAATTCCAATTTGTCGCGCGATCGCAGCAGCTGTCAACCCAAAGTCTCCGGTGACCATGAAGAATCTAACACCAGCTCTCCTGCAGTCCTTGACGGTACTAGCGGACTCAAGGCGAGGGGGGTCCATGAGTCCAAGAATGCCAACGACAGTCAGTTCCTCAAGACCTTTCTTCGTAACCTCGGTGCTGAAGTCGTTCGTACCAACAGCATGGTAAGGAATGTACTTTCGCATGCAGATGAGGATGACGCGTTGGCCGGCACGGGACCACTTCTCCTGAGTCGTGATGAGCTTAGCTCGAGCGGCCGAGTCGAAAGGCTGAATGTTATTCGTGACGGCAGAGAAGTAGGACGTACAGCTGGGTATGAGGACATCTGGTGCACCTTTGACGAAAATGAAACTTGCTGATTTTTTCTCAGAGTTCGAGGAAGAAGGCGAATCGTGCATAGTCATCATCCATTTGTTACGCGAGTTAAAGGGAATTTGGAAGATCTCGTTGCTGGAGGCGCGAATAGCGGGGGCGTTACCAAATGATTCGATGAAACGGAGGATAGCACCATCTGTGGCGTCACCGTTGATCTCTCGACTCTCGAGGGGAAGGTCAGCAGTAGCGGCATCAAACGTCGCACCATTGCAAAGTACTGCAGCTCGGTGGAGCTGCTCAAATGCAGCGCGGTCTGCGGCCGGCTTGTTTGCAAGATTATCTCGGAACTCTTGAGCTGTATATGTCCCGTCAACGAACCCGGCAGACATTACGGACATCTTGTTCTGCGTGAGAGTACCAGTCTTGTCGGAGCATATGACAGTCACGCAGCCTAAAGTCTCGACTGTGGAGAGTGACTTGGGAAGGACAGAGATAGCTTTCATACGACGGGCGATGAGAGAGAGGGTGAGGGTAACAGCAACTGGCATTCCTTCAGGTATGAAAGCGACGATACAGCCCATGACATCATTTAGCATGGCGACGACATTCATGAACGACTTGTGATCCCGATGTAGCCATGCAAGCCAAACGATGAGGATACTCAGAGCGAGAATGATAGTGAAGATAATGATGAGCCGGACGAAACGTGTAATTTCCTGCTGGATAAGCGTCGGCTTCACTTTCGTTGTAGTGGTGAGCTTCGAGATGCGACCCATGACAGTACGACCACCCGTCAGTACCACAACGCCCTTCGCGTGCCCATTCGTGACGTGGGTTCCCATGAGAGCGATGTTAGGGGCCTCGAGGAAAGTCTCGCCTTTGGAGTCGATATGGCCTTCAATCTCCTCTGATTCACCTGTAAGCACAGCACGATCGAAGCGTACGTCTCCAGATGTATCGATCAGTCGTATATCAGCTGGAACCTTGTTGCCAACGGACAACATGACCACGTCACCGACGGCGAGATCTGCAGCGGGTATTCTACTGGTCTTGCCCTCGCGGATAACGACACATTCGGACGGGATGAGGTCGAGGATAGAGTTCATGATACGTCCGGTGGACCAATCTTGGAAGGCGGAGAACGAAGCCTGGGACAGGATGACACCAATAATGACGATGGCAAGGGCGAGGTTGGTAGGCGACGGAGGGTCGCTAAGGGGGCGCCAACAGATGAAGAAGATAATGACACCAACCCATAAGATAGAGCAAAAACCGCCGAAGAGATAACCGAGAAGTTTCCAAATGTACTTAGGCTTCGCCTTAGCGATCGTGTTCTGTCCATCTCGCTGGATGTTACGGCCCACTACGACGTTGTCGAGACCACCGTCCGCAGTTGTGCCGAACATACCACAGAGCTTCTCAACTGAGACATTGTGATACGTGAGTTGCTCAAAGAAATTGACGACATCGTCCTGAGGCTTTCCTGGATGCTGAGACTCTGTAACCTGGATGGAGAGTGTGCGAAAACCAATGGGAAGAGAAAGGTTTGGGTTGGCAGAAGATGAATCGTGGTACGCAAGTCCGGGAGCTCCTGATACGGGACGAAGCTCCTCACGAACGTCTTGGAAATGCGCTCTCTTTTCATCCCCCAACTCAAGGGAGACTTTATCGGCAGGCATTACGGCGCTGATAACGGGGATCAGCTGAGCGTTGATAACACACACAGAAATAACTCACATATCAAAGTACCGATATTAACGAGAGTAAAATGGTTCCAAAAAAGACGACAATGATAGCTTGATAAAGCCAATGAGGCCCTGCAACAGTCAAGCAATGATTCAGACTCACCAAATCCCACTGGGGGGGGGGGGGGGGGGCAACGAATGAGGAACAACAAGGACGGTCCCCCCTCCTTAAACTTGAAAAAGCGCTGCCCCAGTTGGGAAAAAAAATCGGGGGGGGGTCGGCGTCCCAAAC
>JABCKS010025377.1:0-16941 GCA_018851325.1 Termitomyces sp. DKA19 | reverse complement strand
TCAGTTAGAGCCTTGAGTTTCACAATTCAATGCTTAATCCTGGCTCTAACCTTGCTGTGCTCAGTTAGAGCCTTGAGCTTCACAACTCAATGCTTAATCCTGGCTCTAACCTTGCTGCACTCAGTTAGAGCCTTGAGCTTCACAACTCAATGCTTAATCCTGGCTCTAACCTCACTGTGCTCAGTATTCTAGCTACAGATCATCAAAAACAATGGAGTAATTTTCATTTTAAAATAATCACTCATTAGGACAGTATTTTGAATTTCTCTAATTTTGTAGATTTATCTAGTTTCAGTCAGAAATAAAGACTAAGTTGCATATAGGAATATAAAAAAAGTCATGTGACCATCTTTGCATATATTTGAAAGAGTTAGTTGAACCACATCTTGACCTTTAACTACTATAAAAGCTGCTTTTTTTGCACAATGCTCTAATGTCACTTCTCTCTTTGCTCAAGGTAATTCTTCAAAGGCTAAAACTGGTCTAAAAAAGTCAACTAAGTTTGAATAAAAAGATGATTTATTGTAGTATAAGTAGTTTATTATATACTGGTGCTAAAAAAAAGTCAAAGGTTCTCTAAGAATGTTGGGTATGTATAAGTAAGATATGGCTACTATAATTGATTGAGTATCTGTTAGCTTACTAGAACTTGCTTCAACTCTCCCCCTCAAGCTGACATCATCCCTAAAAGTTTAACTTTGTCTTCAAAATCAAAACAAGATAAGGCTTTTGTAAGTTTGTTGGTGCAGTTTGACTTTAATGCATTGTAGAAGATTGTAACTTTGATAGAAGCTATTTGTAATAGAGTGGCTATACCATTAACTTATACATGATTACATCCTTAATATTTATTTATTATTACCTTACATTGCATCACCTGACACTACATAACTACTTTATTTGTACTTGTGTAAGGCAGCACCTTACTTTATAACTTTGTAGACATAATTGACTGGTTTTGTGTTATGATGTGTGAACTGTAAGCTGCATAATCCATAATAGAAATGTTACATTTTTTTAATGCAAACAAGCAATTACTTATTTACAAAGTAGAAGACAAACTTTGTAAAAAAAAGTTCACTGCTACCTGTTGCAATCAGAACATTGAAAATTTTAACATACACCTTCCACAATGGGCACCATGGTGACTATGGATGATCAGGTGCTTGGACCTGTGTCTGAATCAGAGTTTGATGGAGCATTACAGAGTGTTCCATATGAAATAGTGGATCTTGCTATATTAACTCATGGCATGATAAGAAAAAGCAGTGTGATGCTAGGAGGACTGCTAGCAGTCACTCCTATATGACCACCATATAGTAGTCAGACTGGAATTACCTCTGGAGACAGTAGAGTGCCCTCTACTTGGCTATACCCAAAGGTAGAGCTAAATAATGTGGTAGTGCCAGTGGACACAGAGCAAGACCCTAGGTATGTCCCTATAGCACTGTGAGTAAAGGGTCTGGGAACCTTCCCTCAGATTGCAGGAGGTATTCCTGACCTTGCAGTAGGAAGTACTCTACTGAGAAGTACTAGTCATAATATCTATAGGGTACATAGCCCTGTGCAATTGTACACTGAGTCTACAATAGCTACCTATATACTAAGATTATTGGTATTTATTGAGACAATCCCCAAGGATGTTGATGACATTTCAGATATAGAAACTGAATTGCATTCCAACAACATCCTCCATAGAAGGGTGCTTGAGTTCTGTAATGTGCTCCTATGTTGCCTAGCTGCCATGTAAGAAACCAAAGGAAGTCCTAAAGTGCACTGGCAATCAGATAGAGTAGCTGGCAGTAGGATATGTGTGAGGGAAAGTCAGTAATTGTCTCAGAGAATGAGAGCTGTATAGAGTAGGGTGTAAAAGAAGTGCAAGTAAAAGGAGTCACTAACATCAGCCTAAGTCACTAAATGCTAATGATAAGTCATTAAGTCACTAAACAAAAATAGAAATGGAATAGAGGGCAAAGCAGTATATGAAGGGAATGTCAGTAAGGTAAGTAGAAGTTACTAAGTTATGAAGGAAAATAAGGTGAGAAAAATTGCTAGGTTGACAATCTCTAAGAGGACATTGCTAAGGTCAGTAAAGGCCTAGCAATAAGGAGGGAAAGGGAGCAAGAACATAAGTCAAACATGAAGGAACTTTGAGAAGGAAAATAAACTAGTTGCTAGCTGTAGTCACTAACATTGCTAAGATACTAAGGCACCCATACTTAGTACCACACTAAATTGGAGATGAGGTTGCTAAGGCTTGTCACTAAGCTATTAACAATGACAAGGGTGAATGAGAATGAGCTCTGAAGCTGAGAGAGATACTGAAGGCTAAGTACTCAAGGGTTGTTTTGTCCTTTTCTTTGTTGTTTTACTAGGTATGTATAGGGGGTATTTATACTGTTTGTAAGTAATATAGCCTAAAAAGAAAGATGGTTGCTGTAGGTAATAGAATCTGCCAAAATGCATACTGGGTGTCAAGATGGTAACCAAATGTAAGTACTCAATGTCAAAAAGTACATAATATGTGTCAGAATAAAAATAAAGAGCATATCAAATGTTAGTATCTGAAGTGTAGATGTCATTCAAGTATGTTAGTAATTAAGATAAGAAAAATGAAGGGTCCAAGAAGTCACATGTCCATATGTGCATTTTGAAAGAGAAGTGCTAATGTTGCTAAGAATTGTCACTGGCAAATATTGCTAAGGGGGCTCTTGGTAAGGTTGTTCTAGATGCATGGTCTAGGCTCCACATGATAAATGCTTGTGATCCAAAAAAATCTTGTGGTTGCTAAGGTCTCATGCAGAATCTTGTGCTGATCCCCAGATCATGTGCTGTCCAAATAAGATAGTTGGAGATGTTGGTAACTGTACTCAGCAACAGATGGGTCTTATCATCCTCTCCTATGCTAAAATCTTGACTGTCCTCAGTCAACCAAGTCTCATAATCACTTGCATGATCCACATATGGAAAAGGAAAAGTGCATAAAAGACTGGCACCTGGCTGGACTTCAACCCAGTTCTCCCCACCTCTCCTCTTTGCTTTTTGCTTAGTGCTTCATCTCAAACCCATCATTATGGCCTCCATTCTTGCCAATCAACTTAACAAATGTGCTATAGCCAAGATCTTTCTGGGGAAGGCTGGCCATCTCTTAGTAACTGCCCACCAATAATTGGTGACAAATCCTTGTAGCATAGCCACCACTATCATTAAGACATGGCTTCACTAGTTTAAGACTGCCAGTAGTGAGCTGGACTGGCCAGAGCTAGCAGATGTGGACAGGGAGTGTCAGGCTCTTTACAAGAAATTTAAAGGAGAAGAGTGGATAAAGGTTTTCAACAAACATTTTGTAAGTATTTGATGTTCCTTCTCCCTGTTTTTGCTAATGAGTGTTGCTAGGTTTCCCCTCCTGCTTCCCTCAAATATTTACTAGAAGACTTGGAGGCAGAAATGACAATAAGTGCTAGTGGTGTTGCTTGAATTTAGTGGCATTGCTAAGGTATTCTTTAGTTATTTGATGAGTTATCCCCTAATGACCAAATTTTCTTTCAGTACCTACTATATGAGCTGGCAATTATGACTGGGACAAGCTATAGGAAGGGTTATGGGGTAGATAAGGAAGCTGGCCCTTCCACTCCCAAGCATGTAGTTGGTGGCATCTATCTAAGATAGTTAGGTGGAGACCTAGCCTTACTGGAGCCATTAATGCTGGCCTCCTTGCTATGGGAATTCAAGGGGAGGGCAGCCAGACTGGAGCAGCATTTCCAGTGGTCTCTGGATGAGGCTAGGGCTACTCTTCTCAAGGCTTGTACCTGCTACTTCATTGCTAAGCAGTCACTAGCTACCCTGGAGAATTATTGGTGGAACTGTCAGGCTTTCTTAGCCTGGCAAGAGGAGAATATGATTGAGGAAGGGGAGAGGGGGATGTGCCAAGCAATGATGCTAACCTCAATGCCTAATGACTACCATCCTCTTGTAACTATTTTTTTTTTATATTTTTGTTGTTATATCACAGACTAGCCCCCTTAAGGGGCTTAATATCTTGCTGTGTCATAGTATAGACTAGTCCCCTTAAGGGGTTTTGAAAATGTAACATAGTGAACTGAAGTCAGGAGACCATTAAGAAACAATATGAGAAAAGAAGGTAAGTGAAATCAATTGGGGTCTAGGGTCAAGACAAAAAGTCAAAGACAGAATAATTGCTATGCACTTGCAATTGTTGCTTGGCACTAGTGACAACAAGGGGAAATGCTCAGTAAATCATCATGGAATAAAAACTCTAAGGGCATGCTAGTCACTAGCAAAAAGTTGCTAAGTATAGCATTATAGCAAAAAATATCAAAAAGTAAAAGTCTGTGAAGTATTTAAATGAATAAGAGATAATATAAAATAGACAAGATGAAGGACTTAATGTTTTTTATTGTATGTGATGGTTTTTCTGACTGTATAATAAATGTATAAGTAAAGTAGAATTTGAAATGAATGTTGCTAAGGCTTAGCAAATGGCTTTTAGTTGTTGCTTTCTTTAGCAGTGTCACTAATGTCATCATTGTCCACTAGATTGGTTTGTTTAAGTTTGCATAAGTGGAAGGTATTAATGTTAAAAGCATTGCTAGGCACAGATATGTGTTCTCTAGCAAAATAAGGGATTAAGCAAAAGGTGGCTACTAGACAATGCAAGACTGAGCCATCTAGTTCACAAAGGATGTAAGTGCCTCCACAGTTATGAGATATTACAACCAAAGGGTCTAAGTAATGAGGCCTCATCTTTTTGTTATGGGTCACCTCAATTCTAGTGTTTCTTATCAATACAAGTTCACTAGTCTGAAAGTTGTAGTCATAGATTGTAGCAGCATATTCTGCTTCAAAACAAATAGTGGCTAAACAGCAAGCACCAAAGACAGTGTCATGGAGTCACTTGAGATCTTCTTGGCAATACTGTAAATTGATTGCTTAGTAGGCTATGAGGTTGGTAGAGGAAATAAGGGAATTTGGTGGCAGTTGTAGATATGTTACTTCAACAATGTTAGCAGAGAGAAGGGGGTGGGTACTAGTAATAGCATAGTAGGGGGAACAACCCATTCACTTGTGTACTGTAATATATTCTGACCAAAAGACTGAATAATAAGAAGTACTCTACCTAGATTGGTCACCATCAATTACCTTGAAAAGAGCCTGGCAAATGTCAAAGTGAGATTGCTTGACTATACTGTTAGTGCACTTATTGTAACCAGAGACCCAAATATAGTGCAAGTTGTACTTCTTTGCTAGGTAAGTAACTACTTTCAGGATGGGAGTGCCATTATTGGTAACAATTTTACTAAGAGCTCCCCAGTGACAAACAACATCTTCATATAACCATCTGGCAATGGCATTGCTATTTTCTCTAGTGAGCATATAGAACTCAGAATAGTGTGTTAGTAAACAATGTCCTTAGATGATATACTTGAATCTATTGGAAGGTGGCATAAACATGGTGCAATGTATATCTTGCTGAACAAGGGTGCTGGCATAGCAACAACTAGTGGAATAAGTACTTTTATCATCTGGTAAACCTGGCAGATGTGGCAAGTACAAATATACTATACAATGTTGGTGCTAACTTGGGGCCACCAAAAGCATTCCAATAGGGCTGAGCAAGTAGCAAAAAGTCCTCTATGGCCTAAGTCATTATGCATTGCTTGCAAGATTCATAAGCAGTGGTTGGTAGGAATAAACAACTTGTGGGCACCATCTCTATTTTGTTGCCAAAGCTTACCATCTGCAGTAAAGAACATAGTAAGATAGCAAATAAATTTGGCATAGGCATCATTGCTAAGGTTATCTGGCCTGACTAAATCATCAAGCCACTTCTGGACTAACTCAATATGAGTGTTGCTAGCAATGGCCTTAGCAGAGTGTGGCACATTGCTATATGTGGTAGTAGCATCATCATATAAAGGCAGAAAGTCATCAGTAGTCACTAAGTATGGAGTTGCTGTATTAAAAGTGTTACTAACAAATGTTGCTAAGGGCTAGTATTCAAGGACTGGAGGTAGCAATCATGAAGCTGAAGAGACATGACAAAGAAGGGGGGAGGGAAGTTGAACTTGGTGAATAAAGCCATGTAGTCAATCAATCTGAACCTTATATATAGAGTTGTTGCTATTGTCAGGAAGAGGGTCACTAGGTTGTAGTGGTTATTGCAAAAGTCCATCTGGGCTATGAAAGGTACCTTTGACATGTACAAGCTCAAAGTGAAACATCAAAATTGCCATGATCCAGTGATTCATGCTAGCAGAGGGCTGAATATTAGAGTTCTGAAGCATACCCTTGATGTAACAAGTATCAACTTCAATGATGAGGTTCCTAACTCCTATAAGGTACATATATTTGTAGGGCCTGCAGAGCTCAGTAGAGGCTATAGAGCTTAAGCTTAGGCTGACTGAATTATGATTCCCTGTTGTTAAGTATGATAGACTTAAGGTGATTATAGCAACATTCTTTGCAATTGTCACTACAGCACTGGCAGAGGTAGTAGTCTATAGCAATGTATGATGTATCAACCACAAAGATGACAGGGTCAGACAATTCATAGTCAATGGAGACTAGGGGCTTGGTGTCTTTGAGAGCTTTAACAAGGTCTTACTGAGCATTGACTTGGTCAGGACCAAACTTGAAAGGGACACCAGTATATATGAGTTTTGTTAAGTCATTAGCATGGTGAGCAAAATTCTTAACAAAAATCCTAAGGACACCAACCATACCAAAAAAGGCTCTAACTTCTAATAGTGACTTGCAAGGACTCTATTGCTTAAGCAAGGCTAAGCAACTTTTGTCCAGAACTTGACTGCTAGGCATGCAAACATGTCCCAAGATCTTGAACATTGGGGCACATAAGACAAGCTTGTGACTAGAAAACATACCACCACAGTACTTCATTTGCTGAAGAATCTGGTTAAGGAGCTCAAAAAACTCCCAGAGAGCTAAGTGAATATTTGGGTTAGCAGGATGCTTAGCAGGAATACTGTTAACAAGCTTCCAGTCTTTGGAACCTTTAGCACCAACATTGTCAATAAAACTGAGTATATTATGGGGGATCTTGGGCTGCAGGATGAAGGTAATGTCATTATGAAGATTAGTACAGAGTTGGTCCAACCCATTGGTAGGGTCACTAAATGGAGAGTGCCAAATGAGGTCTGGAATGTTGTTAAGTCATGAGAGGCTGGGTTGATTAATTACTCATTGTAACCAACAAAAAGGTCCAGTGTTACTCCACAAATACATTCAGCAAATGACTTAGTGACATGATCTGGGAAAGGGGGCACTCCAGAATGGTGAATGGTAACATGGTTTAGCAGCTTTAGACTGTACAATTCAGAGCTTACCACTCTTCTTGAAGACATAAAACCAATGGGATTGGTAAGCAGAGTTTGAGGGCTTATAGACACCAGCCTTAATCTTGTCATGGATGATCTTGCATACTTCTTTCTTGAGTCCTGGGGGAATAGGGTGATTATGCTGAACCCAGGGGACATGGAGGATTGTCAGTATCCTAACTGGAGGGAAGAAGTTGGAGCAAAAGCTTCCTTGTTCAGAATCTTCCCAAGCAAAGGCCTTTTCCTGCTTAGCAATAAGATCAATGAGGACATTAAGTTCATTGCTAGTGAGAAACCCAGTGTCATGGTCCTTAACAAATGTTGCCTGTCAGTTGCTAGTGAATTGCTGAGTTGGTATGAATGGGGGAGGGTTTGAGTTGAGTGGCAGCATAGTCACTAGAGGATCACCAAGGATTTGTCACTCAATTCTGAAATCTTTGCTAATGTGACCAGCAACAAGTTTGATCTTCATAGCAACTGGCTTGTATTTCTTTTTCACCTGTACACCTTTTCTTTTAGTGGAATCATTAGCAATATACTGTGCAGGGAAAGGAATGTTAACATAAGTAGGTGCAATATCTGTAATACAAGTATTGAGGGGTAAAGTCTGTCCAAGAATCAAAGGATTAGAAATGTCAGTAGAAACAAAATAAGACCTAGGAGGTAATGAAGAAGAGTAAAAATTACTAGTGGTAGTATAAAGGTAGGCTAAGGTAGGGTCTATATGTGTACAAGATGTCATAAGTAAAATATCCTTGTCTAAGTCACAAGAAGCTATACACATTGTTAGACTAGTTGAATGGTCATAGCTGATAATTGTTGCTAAGTCATTAGTGTCATCATTATTCAGATTGGTGCTGAAAGGACTGGGGTAGTTCTGTCTTATAATGAACCTTTTGATGATTGTTTCTTTTATATCTCCCATGGGGAAACATCAGTATCATTGGTCACATGCCTGAATTGGGGTCTGTAACTGTAATGGTGGTCTTGATGTTACTAAGAGTATTGACCACACTTCTTGTTAATATGTCAAAGGGATGACTTAGGAGGATATCATAGGCAGGGAATTATAATACATGAATCTGAAGATAGAATATCAAGTTGCTAATAGTGCATTGTACATTTCTGGCAAGTCCTAGCAATCAATCCAATGTGCCATTAGTACTCTGCATATTCAATATGATACTGGGATTGTAGGATAAGCTAAGATCATTAACTACTTCTGCTGACATAGAGATGATTTGGGAACTGCTATCCATAATGCATTCTATTTCTTCATAATTGTTGATTAGCATCATAATGGACCTTAGCAACTGGGAATCCTTAGCAACTGTTAAAACCACTGGCTCCTCCCCAGGAAGTAGCAACTTGATGTAAGCTTCTACTAGGTCAACTGAAGAGACCTTAGCCTGGTCTAGAGTGAGTCTGTTAGCAGTACTGGTACTGGAACTTAGCAAAAACTGTGGCTCATCCATAGCAAACATTGGTAATACTTCTTCAAAGATGTTGCTAGGGTTTTGTACCATATTAGCATTTGATCCTACTAGTTACTTGGGCATAATGGCTGTCCTAAGCTGATTTCTGATGTCTAGTGCTATAGAGCAGAGCTCACCTACTGAAACTGTGACCTGGGTGTTTAAAACTTGATCAAATACAGCCTTTGATTGTTCAATGTTATAGATAGGGGGCATGGTCCTGTAGGCACTATTGTTACAGCATTCTGGAGTGGCAAAATTCCTGTTAGCAGGTGAAGTATAGCAAGTAGGGATTCCAGAAAACAGGTGTACTGGGGGCTGGGGAACAGGTTCAGTGGACTTAACAACTGTAGGCAAATCCTTAGCAACAGATCTTTCTGATGCTTTGCCTTTGTCAACCAGCTTAGCAGTAGGAGTTGGTATAGAGTCAAGGGAAGGGTTAGTCACTGGTAGGTTGCTAGTTGCTGGTGCAATGGGGGCCTTGTTGCTAGTGGTTTAGTAAGGAGTGCAGAGAACCTGTACACTGTCAAATTTTTTACCAGCTCATTGCAGGGCAAATAATTCTCATTCTAAAGCCTTGATACATTCATCCTTGGTTAGCAATCTGCTGGTTGCAATGTCCTGCTGCAATACTTATGGATTAGCAACTGCTGCATAGTCACTTGCTCAGAGTCCAGGTTAGCATTAGATGAAAGTCTGCTGGTAATGATTTGTCCAGGGGTTAAACAGTGCCATTTCTCAATATAATCCATGTACAGCCATTTGCCAAAGTAATTTAGGATCATAGCTCCTGATGGTAAAACAATCTTGCCTTCAGCATTGCAATAGATTTTGCCCTGCTGGATCATATGCTCTAGTTTTATGCAAGTGTCTCATACTATAGTATAACTAGATTTGCCACAGAAGTAGCAAGAGTTGTTAAACTGGTTTTGCTGGCAGGGCAGACTGCTATTAGCAAAAAGTGCCTCTAGGCATTCCAAGGCACTAACAATCACTGTGGTTGTTGCTAATTCAATAGCTTCTTGTTTAGAGGCAGGTGATGGCATAGCAGAAGTGATAGCAGAGGATGCTGGGATGATACCAGGAGTGCTAGCAACAGACATGGCAAGAGCAGTAGACTTGGTTGTTACTGTATCTATTCCCTTCAATATCCACTTTGCACCTTCAAAGACTGGCTCTACATCATAAGGATCTTCAGGGTGGTGATCAGAAAGCATGATTTCAAGCTGGCAGACAATTTTGGACCAAAGTGACATGGAGATACCTTGCTGAAATAAGCAACATTCTTCATTTTGGTAAAGTTTGCCATTAGCAAGGAGCCATCTAGCAATCCATTGGAAATCCCAATAGTAGTCAGAAAATTATCCTAATGTCACTATACCACTGTTGAAGGTCTGGTTGACAAGTTGCTCAAGGTCCCCAAGAGTAGACTATATATTAGTGTCAGCTCCAGGGTATGACCTAAGTACTGCTGTTTTCCATTCCTGATATGTGTAAGGCTGGGGGACATTGTTGCCAATTGCTAAGTTGTCACCAAATTCTGATAAGCCAAGCTAAGTTTCCACTATGTTATAAGAGATATAGCAAGCTGCATATTCCTTTTTCTGAGTATTATCAGTAATACTACAGTTAGCAAAAAGATACTCCAATTTCTTAAAGTATTGAGGAAGCTCCCTAGAGTGGCTCTTGTCCTATTTAGAAGCTGTTGTATTATTACAAGGAGGCATTCAAGCACAGCAAATAACAGGATTATTATTCATAGTAATTGTTAATAATGTTAGTGGAAGGGGTTTTTGTTTGTCTCCTGGTAAAGCAGAAGTTGAATGATTTTCTAGGAAGAAGACAGAGGAGTTGGTATCAAATAGCAATGATAATAGAGTGCTAAGAAAGCTCTCCAAAAATGCTCCTGGGAAGTTGCTAAGAAGTTTGCTAATATTGAGAAGGTTTCTAGCAGCTTCTAACTTATTTGCTAATGGTCTAGGCTGGGTAGTTAGAGTACTAGGGGGAGTCAATAGTGAAGAGTCAGATAACTTAGTGGTGAATTCCAAGCAACATTTTATTTGGGCCCTGATTTCTGGCAGAATGATTACATAAGCTCCCTCACAGTGGGCTCCAAAATGATGTGCTCCTATGCTGCCTAGCTGCCATGTAGGAAACCAAAGAAAGTTCTAAAGTGTACTGGTAACCAGATAGGGTAGCTGGCAGTAGGATATGTATGAGGGTAAGTTGGTAATTGTCCCAGAAAATGAGAGCTGTATAGAGTAGAGTGTAAAAAGGGTGCAAGTAAAAGGAGTCACTAACATCAGCCTAAGTTGCTAAATGCTAATGATAAGTCACTAAGTCACTAAACAAAAATGAAAATAGAATAGAGGGCAAAGCAGTATATGAAGGGAATGTCAGTAAGGTAAGCAGAAGTTGCTAAGTTATGAAGGGGAATAAGGTGAGAAAAATTGCTAGGTTGACAATCTCTAAGAGGATGTTGCTAAGGTTAGTAAAGGCCTAGCAATAAGGGGAAAAAGGGGGCAAGAACATAAGTCAAACATGAAAGAACTTTGAGAAGGGAAATAAACTAGTCACTAGCTGTAGTCACTAACATTGCTAAGATACTAAGGCATCCATACTTACTACCACACTAAATTGGAGATGAGGTTGCTAAGGCTTGTCACTAAGCCATTAACAATAACAAGGGTGAATGAGAATGAGCTCTGAAGCTGAGAGAGATACTGAAGGCCAAGTACTCAAGAGTTGTTCTATCCTTTTCTTTATTGTTTTACTAGGTATGTATAGGGGGTATTTATACTGTTTGTAAGTAATATAGCCTAAAAAGAAAGATGGTTGCTGCAGGTAATGGCATCTGCCAAAATGTATACTGGGTGTCAAGATGGTAACCAAATGTAAGTATTTGATGTCAAAAAGTGTATAATATATGTCAGAATAAAAATAAAGAGCATACTAAATGTCAATATCTGAAGTGTAGACACTGTTCAAGTATGTTAGTAATTGAGACAAGAAAAATGAAGGGTCCAAGAAGTCACATGTCCATATGTGCATTTTGAAAGAGAAGTGCTAATGTTGCTAAGAATTGTCACTGGCAAATATTGCTAAGGGGGCTCTTGGTAAGGTTGTTCTAGATGTATGGTCTAGGCTCCACATGATAAATGCTTGTGATCCAAAAAAATCTTGTGGTTGCTAAGGTCTCATGCAGAATCTTATGCTGATCCCCAGATCATGTGCTGTCCAAATAAGATAGTTGGAGATGTTGGTAACTGTACTCAGTGATAGATGGGTCTTATCATTTGGCAAGGTCAAGTTGAGGTCCCAAAGGCCTCAACTTAATAGTGCTTGACTACTAAAGTAGTCAAATATATTGCAATCTAGCAATCTTTGGGTGATGGTATCATTCTGACTGATTCAGTGAAGTTTTTAGAACTTTATATGATCTTCTTGGAGCAGGAGATACAGGAGTACCTCCAATGGAAGAAGCTGTAGGGATTGCAGGCATCCTCCACTATGCCATTGCTATTTATAGGAGGGGACAGTCAGCTCTCTCTATTACTGGTCAATGAAGCATTGACATTGTTACATGCACTACAGCAGTCTAGTGAGATGCCATAAGACTATGTGGCTAGACAGAGCTGTGGTAGACTGTCAGAGGTGGGCTATAATAGGAATAATCATTGCTCCCAACATGGCATTGATGGAAGCAAGGTCAGTCATAACTATCAAGTAGCCTGTGGTATGCAAGAGACCTGTTGGGTCTATGTGAAAGGCATTGACTTGGGAGAATCAAATTGTGTTACAGCAATTCTGTAATGGAGACATGGAAGGCTTTGGACAGTTTCATGTTGAAGACCAAGGAGTGGTGTTTCAAAGGAACACTGCTTACAATGCCTGGCTGGAAGAATATGTTCTGCCTGAATGTACTAGGCCAGTTAAAATGGAGGAGTCAAACTTTCACTCCTCAGTGGTAGGCATGAGGGATGGGATAAGGAACACTTCTATAGTATGTCTGCAGCAGGCCACTCAGGGGTGGAGTAGTCTCCCTAGAAGGTCTGCATCAGAAGGAAATAGTGAAGGTGAGCCAGGACAGGATTTATCTGGAAGCAACAATGCTTCCCTACCACCCTTCTAAACTATATTGTGGAGCAACTAGGCCAGAAGAAGATGAAAGAGGACCTGGGAAAGGACCACCTTTCTCTAGTCAAGGACCATCACCACTTTCAGAAGGGGGTCTGCCAGACTCAGAAGGACCTGATCAGGGTCCAGCAAAAGATAAGAGTGATGATGTGGGATACAGAGCTGTACAGCAGAGGACTACAGTCTTCTTTGAGAGACAACTGTGGCAGTTTTCAATGCCACTGCAACATTGTGGATACTTCACTACTCTAGGAGTAGAGGAGGCCTATGAGTATCATTAACAGACAATGCACAATTGTCTGAGGGCAATGATGGAGCAAATACTTACTGTCTATATAGTAGTGTCAGAAGGACTCAAGTCAAAAAGGAGTGATCCCTCAAAAATGATCACTCTATATGCTAGATCATCCAAGTTCAGTGAACTTGAGGACTGGTTGATAAGTATCTATTTTACATAGTTGCCTAATATAGTGGGGATGGGTGCAAATATAAGAAAGTTCTTATATTGATGGACTTTCTAACTGCAGATGTCCTTAAGTGGTACCTGTGACATGTATTCTATGTCAACAGGGCACAGTCTTACTGGAGATTTGAGGATGTGATCCTCAGATTGTACAATCAATTCATACAGTCCTCAACAATGCAAGATGCCTGTGATGCATTCTGCAACATAGTATATGTAGCTAAAGAGGGGGTACAAGGATTCTATGATGCCTTGTTTAACCATGCCCAAAACATGGCTATGTATCCTGACAAATTTACAACTCATGAGTGGTTTTTGGAAGGTATTCCCTCCAATATGTTGGTGCATTGATATGCAAGAGCAGACTCACTTCTGAGGTAAACACTATCAAGGAGTTTGTTTCAGAAGTTAAGGCCTACAAAAACAGTGTCAAGACTGCAGTGCACTATTTAGAGTGTAGCAAAAGGAACTGAGCATAGACAACTTATGTTGTTGGTAGTGGCATAGTCATCAAAGCTGTAGACTGTATTGGCTAAGCAGCCAGAGCCAACAGGTCAGTAGATCCACCCTAGCATAATTAGACCAGCAAGGAGGGCTACTGCTTGCCTAGACATGAAATCCATGCCTCTGTGGGGAAGCCTGGGACCAAGTCCTATAGCTTTTGTCTAATTGGAGAATGCAGTATAGGCAGCAAACAAACAGCTTGCTACTAAAAACAATATGGTAGCCATTGCACTGGGCTATCTAGGCAAGGATGCTAGGCAGTCCACAACTTGATATAAGTGTGAGAAGCCTAGCCACTTTGCCTAAGACTGCAGGGAGCTGGCTAAGCTAGCTTTTCAGGTATTTATGCAAGCAGCACATACAGCCACCTTATAAAATGTCAATGATGCTGATAATGAACAGAACAATGATCCTGTAGATATCAGTGGAGAACTGGCAGCTGAGTTCCAATAGAACTCTAGCTAGAGAGGATGAGTACATCAAGTTAGAGATATATAAAAGTGAGTATTATACTTAGGATAGTAGCAGTAAGGGACTGTTTGCCCTCACTGAAGTGTCTATGGGTAAGACCAAGGTATGTGAACTGATTAATGAGGTTTATATGCACAAGGTGAGGATTATAGTGGCTAAGGACACTATGGAGCAATTGGTGCTGCTGGTATAAGACAAGGAGTATCTTGTTACCTGTGTGAAGATCAATGGCTATAGGGCATGGATATTATGGGACTTGAGAAGTACAACTTCCAGGATTACCCCATTATTTGCTTATATGGCCAGGATATATGTGGCTCCACTGCCCACACTGTTAATACTGCAGTTGGGAATAATTAGGAGTCATTCTATAGTAAATTATGGTGCTAGAGTGACCATGAAAGCCCCTGGTAAGTTCTGTAATATTTATGTTGACATTGCCAACTTTGATTGCTATGATTCAATCATAGGCACCCCTTTCATGAGAGCACATTGTGTCCTTCTAGACTTCAAAAAGGACCAGGTGGTTATTGATGGAGTTGCAACCCCAGCTCATAAGCTAAGGCTAGAGGATTTAGATGGTTAGGTATGATGCTTCCACACATTGAAGAAGCAGCATGACAAGTGGCCATGACTACATGGTGGACCAAGGCAGCCCACTATGGAGAACATAGAGGATAAGGACTGGGCCTGAGTGACTAAGAGTTTGCCCAGGGACCATCCAGCCTTAATGTTGCTAGAAGAGGAGTATTGGCAAAGTACTCTTTTTGAGAGGGAGGAAGGTGAACCTGACATATCAAAGTTGGCTGAACAGGGATCTCTAGAGGCAGAGATTAGGAAGCAAACAGAGGAAAATAATAAACCTGACCCTTTGCAGTTAAGAAAATGGAGGATTTGGGATTGGCCAATCTCAAAACCTATACTAGAATAGGCATACAACCTATGTATGCTACAGAAGGAGAATCAGGTCATTGCAAACCTAACCTGGCAAGAAAAGGTATGAGAAACAACCTTGGGAGCAGAGATGTATCAGATGGCATCAGAAGATGAGATTTCTGAGCTAAGCAAGTTTGTGAACTCATAGTCTAAAGCAAGATGTAGGTCTGAAAGTAGCTCTACATAGCTGAACATTTCAGACAAATCAGAGATTTATCTAATGGCCTTGTATGATAAGTACATGAGATCAGTGTTATAGTCTGGACTAGCCAAGGACAAGCAATGGCTTTGGGTTGAAGGGGTAAAAAGGAAGGCTTAGCCTTCTAGGTTAACCAAAGGTAATATTTTGCACCTCTAGCAACAATGGTATGATGAGTTTCAGAACATTGTCAATGGCATAAAGGAGGAATCACCTCTATAGTATGAAGTTAACTACAAGATAAATCTTATAAATGAGTCCAAACACTACTTGTATTTTATACTAAAGTGCCTAAAATCACTGTAGCAGTAGTTGTGGGATAAAATCAACCACTCAGTATGAGCAAAGTAGTGGAAACCATGTGTGGCTGACCAGGCCACACCTCTACTATGTATTCCAAAGAAGGATGGCTTATTACAAATGGTACTAGATGTATGTCAATGCAATGATAACACAGTTAAGGATGTGATTCCCTTACCCAATCAGGAAGTCATTTAGGAGGATGTTGCCCATGTGCCTATAAGGTTAAAAAATGACCTTACTGATGTATATGAGCAGGTGAGGATACAGACATCAGATGTACCTAAAACTGCATTTATGACCATCACTGGTACATATTACAGTAATATTATACAGATTGGCAATTGTAATGTGCCAGTAACATTCCAATACCTTATGACATCTATTCTTTGTAACATCATTGGGAAATAAATGCATGTATACTTGGACAATATATTCATCTTCTCAGATACAATTGAGGAGCATGAGGAGCACCTCAGAGTAGTCTTTGAGAGACTACAAAAAACAAGCTCTACCTTAAATGGAAGAAGTTTGAGCTATATACCAAGCACATTAAGTGCCTTGGCTATATATTGACTTGCAGGTAATTCACCCTGATTTGAATAAGTTGAATCAGATCCAGGAGTAGTGATACAATGTTGTCACAACATTGGGAACATACAAAACACTAGAAGTCAAAATAAACCATCTATTAAGGCTGAAAACTGTAAGCCTCCTGGTAAAACAAGTTCCAGCAACATTATCTCCTTGAAATACACCAGAAGAAATACAGAACAGGATAGGACAAGGACTATACAAGGCTATACACTCAATCACTGTAATGGGAGGGAAGCATGGAACTGGTAAAAGCACTGGAGTGGGATTTATTCTGGCTAGATCTGGATCAAAATAAGATCTGATCTAAGAATAACTAGATTGGAATGGTAAATATAAATGGAAGGGAACTTATAAATAGAAGCAATACAAAAGGGGAAGAGATAAATGGGGAAGGAAGAAACTTAGAATGGAAAAGAAAGATGAAGGTACAAGAAACTAGCCTGTGGCAATGAAACAAGCATTCAAAATATTCAAAAGTAGGAATTGGAATACCATTTAGGGTAG
>JABCKS010025376.1:0-16966 GCA_018851325.1 Termitomyces sp. DKA19 | reverse complement strand
ATGGTTTACAAATGTAAGTGTAACTTTTTAATATAACTTGTTTCTATTACTAACTTTTAGATTTTAGCACTTGACTAAATATTTCTTGATACTGTATTGATACTGTATTAACTGGACATACATCATTTTTCTTTCTTGATAGTGTACAAACCTGATGTATATTATAGCTTGAATTTGTAGTATTTTTTTAATGATGCAATTGTCTAAGTGATTAAAGTGTTTGATCAATATGAAACTCTATACAATATATTCTAGTATCAGTAAACTAAATATTAAGTTTTCAAATCAAGGCCTTAATTGAGTGTAGTAAAGTTAAGTCTGGGATTAAGCATTGAGTTCTGAAACTCAAGGCTCTAACTGAGCATAGTGAGGTTAGAGCTGGGATTAAGCATTGAGTTCTGAAACTCAAGGCTCACTTGATAATTTTGTTTTTAGACAGTAGCATTGCAATTATAACATTTTGTATAAACTGCACAAATAATATATATATAACAGACTAAGACTAAGACAAAGCATCCATGCCGAAGGCATCTGAATGACGATCAAGGGCAGGAAGTTGCAGTGCGCGTCACGTCCTCATTGGTAAATCAGACTTTATTGAACTGTGGCAAAAATACTGAGGCAGTGTCACACACTAAATACAAGCATCGAATCTTGTAGGGGTGATAATCCGACATCACAGAGTAGTGCATTTGTTCATAATACTGTTCATTTGAGTTTGACCGTCTCGTTCATTTAACTCCGTCCTCGCTCCCTTTTCCTACCACTTCGCAAACCTCGTGAAAAATTTCGACCTGTTCCATTGATCGCACGAAGATCTTCCTGACCAAGGCGTAGAAATCCACCACGAAACTTTCCAACACCCATCTTAAGGCCCCTTTCTCGTTTCTTGGCCAAAGGAGCTTCCGAGTCGTCGAACAACTTCTTTAAAGTCGGATGATAGTTACCAAGGTCTTTCGCCTTGTTATTGCATCAGCATGGTCGTAGACGGGGTTTATAATGATTTCTACCTCTGCGAGTCGTTGCCTTGCTCTGTGCTCTTGCTTCTCTTTCAAGCCGTCCCGCACGCGCTTAGAAGCTTTGTTTCTCTCCATGTCACGAACGGATGTTTCTCCCCTGCCAAGCCTTGCCGCACCAGTGAGCTCTAGTACACGTCCAGCCAAGGCTTTGCGGCGCTGTGCAGGAGTCATCTCAAAATCTGAATTCAGAGAACCAGACAATAACTTGGTATGAACTAGACGATGTAGTATTGCATCGTTCTGCGCGTTTGTGCTGAAGAAAGGGCTGATCAGCAGGAACCTTCGCCGTACCTCGAGACGTACCGTTCATCATCAATTTCTTCCTCTGTCTTACCCCCCACAGTTCTGGGATCATCCTGACGCAGTTCAGAAATTCTAGATGACTTGCAATGTTGATAATGAGATTACAAGATTATAGAGGTATATATAAGCATACCATGAAACCCCTCATCCGAGAATTTAATATCGACTCATGCTGCTCCGTACCCTGGCTTATGTCTTGAAATACAACGACTTTTGAATCAGCGTAGGAGTCTGTAGCCGTGAACGTGTCACCTTCATGCCCAAAATGTACTGGTGAATACATAAAACGAAGTCCAAACATACCAGATATTGAATCGCGGTCTGAATAATTCGCGTTATCGTCTGCCAGTTCTTCAGTGATGCCCCCCCATTCTTCTTCATCATAGCTTGCTTTCTGAAAAGTCGACGAAATGCTCAAAGCAGATGCATCGTCGCACCTGTTTCGCTTCTTAGATTCGAGTTTGATGCTTGGAAGTGAGAACGAGTCGAGGAAGCGCTCTCCGTGCGCCTGGAGAATGTCAAGAAGATTTTGGTCAGTCATCAGCGTGACATGTGTGACCTTGACGAGACGCGTTGATGACCCGGCAGAGCAACGACAAGGAGTCGGAAACGAGGACTGCTTCTCCCTCCTTAGAAATGACAGACGTACCCGAAGAGGAGCAATGGCGTTTGATTAACGAGTCCGGAGTTTTGAAGAAGTTGAGGACTACGTCTGAGACTAGAACGGAGGAGGCAAGGATTTTAGACCCTCTGTCAGTGGTAGAAGAAATCCTCAATGCAACTCTTTACATCATTCCTATTTCTTTTCTTCTGCTTCTCATGGAAATGTACGTCTTTGGGGTTGTTCGTAGCCAATTACTAATCTCTACGGGTAGCCTCATTCACTTTCAATACGGAAAACATCCAACTTTAGATACCTTGGCTGACAGAATGGTTTCAGGGGTGCCAAGTGCGTTGTTATTCTGAATGTGGCAGCATACTGACTTTCCTCCAGTCATTTCATTGTTTGTATTCTACAGTATGTGATGAAATTGCTGTGCACACATCATCGCTTATGTTTCCCATGCAGCAACGCGCTACAAATACTATCGAAAGACGCAAATATTTCTCTTCATTCTGGGAATTTTCTCCGGCAGTAGAATGCTATATCTGTTGAATCGTGGGTCATGGTTGGTAAATATGAAACAGGTCTGTCTACACCGTTCCAATTTGCCATCTCTAACTTATGTACATCCAGTGCCCTCCTCTAGCGACAGCATGGGTATATGCCATAGTTCAGCTAGATTTATCACCAGCAATGCTAAGTTTAGGCGTGGTTGGCATCTATGTATGGTGGCAAGGACTCAGTTTACGCCCTTAGTCAACCTTTTTATTTACTATTGATAAAAGTATGGTTGTAGCAATTGTCATATCCATTCAATTTGGAGATTGCATATTCGAAAACTAGATAACGTCTCGCATGTGCTAAAGCGATGTAATGTAGCCGATTAACTGGCATAACATTGACCTCGATACCTGTGTACACGATCGTTGGATCTACACTCACAATCGTGAGGCAGTTCGACCGGACGGAGCAGCGAGGCGATCAAAAACTTTGATATATGCTCGACGATACGCCTACAACCATGTGAGATCTTGGACTGGTCGGGCACCTTTTACGAGCAATTAGACAAGCAAGGAAAGTCAAACATAGATCCGAGATGATAAGGAGTTCGATGGGATGTCAAGCATGTCTGATGTCACTGATAATCCCTAGAAAGTCAGCCCCAAAGACAGGATACAGTACAATAGATAAGGTCAGCTCCGCTTCACACCCCTTCACCTTGATCCAATTCACCACTTAGTATCTCAACTTTTCTCTGTCAATCAATGAGCGGTGCCTAGATTGCGGGACCAATGTGTACTCACACGATATGTCGTATTTCTTCCTTCAAGAACTGCCCGAAGAACCCTCAATTGCCACTTGAGACGTCGACTGAGTGAGTTCTGTATGACAGTTTTGTGCTGGTCCAGCCTATCAGCAAAAGCTTTATAGACGCGAGTGTCCCGAGCGAAATAGTAAAACTTGTGGACGATTAAAAGTCGTTGAAGGGCGAAATCAAGCGAACATACTGGAATCATTTCGCCTGACACAGATGTCAATACACTAGACCATGCTGCTAACATCAATAGGTCTCTGGAATTTCGTTGTGAGAAAGGTCGGGGAAAGGAGCAAAGCACAAACACAGTAGCATTCCCTACGCTAGAAAAATTGTAGTTAACATTCAAGAACGCGAGTACACTCTAAACGTACTAGTCCTCCAAGGCAGCTATAAAGTCCGCCTTACCCAGCTCCTTTGTCGCAAAACGGCGCACAGCAGATTCGGCAGCTTTGACAGGTTGTCCTGCGGTACCTGCATTTAAAGCATGCGATATAGTTGAAACTTGTGCCCAAACCCATTTATCGCCTTCACTCATAACTAGAGTCTGTAAGAACGAAGCTGTTAAGTCACTTTGTGACTTGGCAAGACCGTAGTCAATTGCAAGTTTCAAATTAGTCCCTTCGGAAGGATTTACACCATCAATGGAATCAAAAATGAGAAAACGTACGCAAGGCTTTTAAAATCACTTTTGTGCGCGGCTTCAAGATATCTTCATCATTCAGATGATTAATGAAGCGTGAGAAGGCTCCTAATAAAACAATCGCAACGTCGCGATGAGACTGCCCGATACGCATGGCGTGGAGTAAAGGAGTAGCGTCACCGGTTTTCCGGAGGAGAAGCTTGATGAACATCAGGTTCAAGATGCTGGACATAGTGAGAGTATCAAGGAAAACCTACAGAGAAGGCGCGATCACGAACTTCCATGAGAAACATTAGATCCTTACGTTCAATTGCCCTAAAGACTTCAAACGGCTGTAGTTCAGGCGGAATAAACACAAAATGATCGCGCCTCCTGGAAAAAGGGCTGACCTGAGGTTCTCTCCAGGACGTGATGTTGTTCGCTTGAAGATCCGAGGATTGTGGAGCAGAAGGTGACAATGGCACCTCTGATGACTGGCTTCCCTTTCGACCACGCGTCGAGGCAACTGAACGTACGTCTGAACATGGGCTTGGTGGTGTAGGACTACGGCGTAGCTGGCGAAGGATAGCTTTGGGTGCCAGATCCTCAGCCTCGCGAAGTATGAATCCTGGAAGTGATATCAAAAGGTCATTCTCACAAGAGGTATTAAACTAGATACCATTGGAAGGAAGACGCTCTGGAAGACAGGGGTTTGTTACCAATCTTTGGCGACTGCTTCGACAACATTCGCCATCGGGCGGGGTATCGAGCCGTTTCCCAAGTGCTTGCACGACCGAAGCATTATTCATTGAGGGCACAGATGAGTCAATGACGAGTCAAGCTGCCTTCTATCTTAGATACATATGCCTCAGTAAACGATTTGGACCACGAAAGGAAGATGACGAATTGAAATGAAACCCGATGACTCTGAGAGGTATGTAGGATTATGTATACTGAGAAAAATAAATATAGTACCTTGTTACATAACCACGACACGCACAAATCTTCTAGTGCGGTACCACTGAGGTCTATGCTGAGTGTATGGAAGCGATCATGGAAGGAGAAGGATCCTTCCATTAACATCCAGCAGAAGACGTTGGATGGGCCTAGCAGCAGCATGTCCAGTTTGGATTCTACTGCAGCGGCACATCCATCTGACGACGGACGAATTAAAGGTCCTCATGCTGAGGATAATGGACACAAGCGCCGTCATCCGGATTCACTCGAATTTGATGACACACCTAGGAAAAGAGTCAGACTTGACCGATCCTACACACTGTTGAATGTGGATTTGCTGGAACAAGTTCGACGGCAAAATAGTAATTCTTTTCACTTCGCTTCGTTTGTCTACTCACGCTCTCTATCGTGTCAGTAATTCTGATACTGCGTTCTGAAGAGTGTACGTTAGCCTGAATTTCCGGAACAGAAGATACGAATCCAAAAGCTGTTTCTTTTTCAGTGATCATTCAGATCTTGGCTCCATTGATCGTTTCCGCTGTTGAAGCGGAAAAATTGCGGCACAATCCCACGATTAAAGGTCCTCGAACATCACTTTTGGTGGTCAAGTCTGTATCTGTCAAATCAGCATTATTGGATTATCTCTGATAATGGGGTACATACAGAGACAACTTTTCGTGTGTCGTTTATCGTAACAAGCTTTCTTTCCTAGCCCCTAGTTTATCGGTTGAACAGTATGGGAAAAGTGACCAGCCCAGAGCAGAGTCTTGGGAACACCTTGTCCGAAACGATGTTGTCGTCACTACGCCAGAGGTGAGTACAAAGTCTCAGTGTTATTATGGAAGACGCTTCTGATCTTGTAGTTACTCCACGATGCTCTCGAACGTGGAGAACTTGCTATGACCCAACTTCATGTACTAATCTTCGCCAATTTAAGTGAATATTGTGGCCAGATCTTTGCCTCCGAACAACTGGTCATGAACAACGTCTATCTGGCGACTGATGAACTATCACGTCCTCGGATATTAGGTTTCCTGCCCTCTGCCTTACAGAGTGCACCGTCCGAGATTTCCAGTTTAGCAGGCATCACGGATTTCAAAGTCCTTCATCTAGATGATTACCCATTGAAACAGCCCTCAGCACTATTCTCACAGGTTGTTCTCTTCTACAAGAAAAAACCATCGACTGTCGTCACTTCCACGTTGGTCGAAGAGTTACAATCACTATATTCAATCGAGTCTACGGACAATTTCATCCGAAAACATTTGGATGATTCATATGCCGTGCTCGATGAAGTGGGAAGTTGTGCTTCCGATCTTTTCTGGCGACGTACTCTCAGGGAGTCCAATGGTTCAAGCAGTTGCGATTCCAGGGTCGCAAACGATCAGATATCTATACCGGAGTCGATCCAAAATCACATTCGTGATTGGACCTTCACTCTTCCTAATCTGAATCCCATATCTTTGAAGTTCAATGTTACCGATAAGTTCGTAATGCTGGTGAAGGCTCTCAGGTCATGCGGACCATATGAGGAGGCGTTTCGTGGAATTATCATTGGTATTGAAACTTCGAATATTACAATTCAGCAGTCTGATGTTATTTTCAAGTAAAAAGGCGGGCTGTTGGCTTAGCCATCAGGGACATGCTCCGAATGCTAGATGACCCTCCCCTCTTTTTCCGTCCACTTCTCGTAACCCCGGGCATTCTCCGTTCCATAAGTGAGCGTAATGTGAGATTTACGTAACAAGACACAAAATATACTTTTGGATTGATTTGGACTACTATCACAGGAAATCTCCCATTTTTTTGAAGCCGGGATTTATAACACTTTGATTGTGACGGAACTGCATCGAGGCATAAACATGTCTCTAGCATCGGTGGTTGTATGGTACGTTCATAATGTTCTGAATGTGTCATCAGTAATCTTTATACATACGAACCTGTAGTTTTGATACTGGTTTTCTAGATCTCGGCCAGGATATTGATCAAGCTGAAACGACTCATATAATTCATATGATCCAGAAGAACGAGGCTTGTCCGGATGGCGACGAACAGTCCGATGCATCACTCAACCCTTCAACAATACAGCGTGCAGGCCACACCAATCCGTCCACCTTCCTCCAGGATCCTACTACCGGCAGCCGTTTATATCCAAGGGACGCCGTGAAAGCTGTTGATTTCATTGCTTCAGTAGGCCAGCTGAATGGCGTCACGATAACCCAAGTGTTATCCAGTTTCAGGAAAACGCGATTTGCAACAGACTCAGACGTTGCTTATACTTGTACCATCACCCTTCCTGGGATGGTGCAACTCACTGGTCCACCTAATCAGACAGAGTCTGACGCTAGAAGCGCTGCGTGTTTCACATTTTGCCAGCACCTTTATTCGATAGGACTTTTAGATTGCTCTTTCTTTCCCCCGCCTGCCTTACTTATTGATGCGTCGAATAGTTCCGACAAGGAATGCTACGTCAAATCGATTGGCACTCGACGTTATTTGCGAAAGGAGCCAGACTTCTGGTGCAATGCAAGAAATGCTACGGTAACATTGCTTTATCCCCTTATCATTTCGACCGTCCCAGACAATGACGTGCAGCCCTATGCACCTCTTGTTATTCTGACAAGACAGCCTCTACCTAATTTAGCGAGTTTCAATGTATTCCACTCTGGTATACCGGCCGCCGTCTCTATCAAACGATGTACACCCCTTCGCATCGAGGAAGAGCAGCTGCATGATCTCCACCAGTACACCCTCAGAGTATGCCGCACCCTCTCAAACAAACCACTTGAGTGTCTAGTGTCCAACATGGCATATTTTTTTGCGCCTCTCACCGATGCCTGGTTATCCTCCGATCAGAATGACCCTGTCTCGCCCTTTAAACTTCTCTCCATTTTTGAATACATTCGCTGGGATCTCGTTTCGCTCGCTGGACGTAGTTTTCATACTCCACTCAGAGTACACGATTTGGATGAACTTGAAAGGGATTTACATGATGCAGTTGTCCAAGATCGCTCAGTGGAGTTCACCAGAAGATACACTGTTGTAAGACTCAGACGGGATTTATCTCCTTTAAGCAAACCACAGGATAGTCCAGTACGTCAACTGATACTGACACGAACGATGATCAACTTATCGCTTTCTTCGCAGCGAGAAGCCACATTCGAGAATATACTTGAGTACACCAAGGCTCGACGGAAGGGCTTCGAAGATTTGCATGACATTAATCAACCCTTGATCGAAGTCACCACTATTCCAGCTGTTTTGAATCAGCTGAATCCTACTTCTCGTCCAACAACTCAACTAAAATCTCATGCTAAGTGTGAGCACGCTCTTAGTTGTTTGATTGGATTTGTCAACCACATTCTAACAGACTTGATACCTGAACTTTGTTCCAAGTGTACATTGCCTGCTAGGTGAGCCATTTGATATCAGTCTCTTCGGATCTCTGAGCAGTCTATCAGTATTTTAAGGACGGCGCGACTTCTTCCATCCATAACACGCCGCATAGATGAACTTCTTCTGGTAAAGGAGTTGAATGCTATATTATTTGATAACAAAATAGCGGACACGTACCTTCATATGGCCCTGTGTACACCATCCTGTGGCGCTGAATATGATTACGAAAGGCTCGAGCTGCTTGGTGTGTTTTTTTTTAGTGTGACGTACCCCTTTTTGACTAATTTATTGAAAGGTGACGCGTTTCTGAAGTTCATTTCTTCTACTTATCTCTTCGTTTCACGCCCTACCCACAAGGAGAGTTCCTTACACAACGCAAGACAGGATTTGATCAGTAACAAATCACTGTTTCAACACGCGTGCCGTGTCGGGATTCCCAGCTATATCCAATCTAAACTTTTTTCACCAAGACTATGGACCCCTCCATTTTTCACTCCCCTGTCACCTGTGGCCAGAGGTGACGAAGCAGAAATGGTCGAGTTGTCTGCTCCTCATCAAACTCAGGAGGTCAAAAACATTACAGAGCCGAACACGAAGAAAAAGAAGAAGCGGAGGAAGAGAAGTTCAGACGAACATTCGCAATGGTTAGGAGACAAGGTTTGATTTTTCTCCACTCCTATCCCAAATGATAACATTAGATATTACCATGACAGGCCGTGGCCGATGTTGCTGAAGCCATCCTTGCAGCTGGATACCTGACAGGTGGCCATGAGACAGCACTTCAGGTCACCAAGGCGCTTGGAATACCTATTTTAGGCATCAATGTATGGTCGGACTTCGCAAAGAAGGGCACACGAGCCTCTTTTAACTTGTCTATGAATAAAGCTTCAGTAGAAGGGGTGGAAGCTATCATCGGTTACAAGGTCAAGCAACCACATCTCCTATCCCAGGCACTGGTGCGTTATTTTCTTCACACGAAACGTTCATAGTCATTTGCGTGATCCCTTTGTACCAGTCACATTCATCGGTAGCAGGCCATGATTCAACGTTCACTGAGCGATTAGAGTTCGTTGGCGACGCGATACTCGATTTCAGTACGTGTAAGCGCAATCATCTATGTCCAGGAGCTTGATATTTTGAGCCAGTGGTGATCCAACATCTCTATGAACGGGAACAACAGCTGACGCCTGGTGGACTTACACTTTTAAAGGTAAGCAACGTTGGACTGTGAATACCATGGTACGTATTCAGATGGATACCCAGAGTGCCATGGTGTCAAATTCGACACTCGCGGCAATATGTGTTTGTTCTGGACTCCATGAGTATTTTTTTCACAGATCGCAGCCGCTTCAAAATAGCATTCGCGAATATGCTGCGGAGCTAGAGCTCTCTAGATTAAAAGAATATCAAACAGCAGAATCAGAAGGACGCCCACCTGGCCAGTTCTGGCTTGAACTCACTGCACCAAAAGTAGACATTTCTCTTCTCTTTCGCCCATTTTTGATTAATGTTGTCTACAGTATCTTTCTGACATTGTGGAATCGACAATGGGCGCTGTTTACGTTGGAGACCAGTTCTCTACAGAAGGAGTCCAAGTTCTTTTCGAAAAGCTGCTAAAGCCCTTCTACGACAAATACATTACTCTCAAGACCCTCTCACATCATCCAACAAAGATACTATTTGAATTGTTCCAAAGGCAGGGATGTCGACGACTTACTGTTCAAAATAACGCAAAGGAGAGGAAAGGAATACTTACCATGGCTCAAGGTCAAAACTTGTCATTGTATTGAAGATCAAACTCATCATGGCAGAACAGTGGTCGTACACGACATTATACTCGCAAGCGCAGAGGATCGTGACCCAATTATTGCAGCTCGGCGTGCCTCTTTCTTCGCCCTGGATGCGCTTGACGGTGACTCAGGCTTCTTCGCAAGGACTTGCGATTGCAGAATAGTCCAAACATTGGGGAAAGAATTGCTTGCAGAAGACCAAAGTCCCAAGAGAATGAGTGGAGAGGACGAAAGTGAGGCGGAGGCAGGCAGAATAATGTGCGAATTGCTTCCAATGCAGGATAGCGACTTAGAAGAGGGAATGATACTGGATTGATCTTTGCGAAAAGAACTTCTTTCTATACGTGGACTAATCTGCTGAATATGACAAGGCGAATCGCTGAAATCACTTCAACCCTGGTCTTTCAGCCACTTTGGGATTTACTCCTGCAAAAAGGTTAGGCAACCATATATAGGTACAAAGCAAATACCATACAGTTGCCACTTGGCAGCAACAAAAGGGATCGAGAAACCCGTGAAAAGGAAAACGAAGAGCTTGATCCCAAAAGGAGCCTTGTTCTTGCCGGGGTACTGGAAAGGGAGATGCTGCATCCAGTCAAATGAGTATTTAAGATTGGCTTTGGAGGACATGACCATACATGGTAGTGACCGGAATCACTTCGTGCAACAGAGGTGGTGTGGAAAGAACGCGCGCGGGCAAAGGCTTGCTGGCGAAGAATGGAAGTACGGGCAAGAATAGCCATGGACATTGTCGAGATTTTGTCTGTAGTATTGAATGGTTTCTGAGGAGAACCGTCGGGTTTGCTCGGAAACACCCGTCGTTCGTCAGTCATGTGAGTCTTAATTGTTGTGATTGCTGCCGACCGTTAGGTTTGCAACTCACAGACATCGAAGTGCCATGCGAGTAAAATTTTACTTTCTATGAGAGACCGTAGCATTACCACCTTGGTTTTTCGCATCATGTCAACTATAGCAGCAGCAGTGTGGACTACACTTTTCAGCCTAGATGCTCGAACTATCCACCCCGATCGGCCCAGGCCTTGCTTCTAAGTGATGTCATGAGAACCTTACTCCAGTAGACCCACACGAAAATTTGGAAGACCCTAAAGAGACTTGAGAGTCACCAAAGCCACCACAGAAGCCACAAAATCAAGAAGGAAGTGGAGAACAAGGAATCACTAGCGAAATGGACCTCAGACACGCACGCACTGACACTCACAAGTTCAAGTCACTCTAGATATGCCCATCAGAAGGACAATATGTATTGCAACCCAAAATTTGGGCGGAGCCAATGGTAAAGACCAGGGGAATAAGTACACGGTGCTAGTATGTAGAACTTGTACATAGAGAAGAGCCTGACATAGAGCAGGGCCCTGGTAGGCACTTGCTACAAAAAAAGTGTTGCATTGATGATGCATCTTTACATATATCGTCTGTGCAAGACGAGGTACGGCGGCGGGGCTTCGTAAACTAACACTTATCCCCTATCAGAAATCAGTGATCCTGATTCATTACTAGCATACGTTTCGTCCGAAGAATGCTGGTCGAGGCTGTGAACAACCTGGTCTGAGGCGAAGTCTGGGGTCATGGAATAACGGCTGGTATTGTCGGCTTTTGCATCGGCACCGTCCTTTTCAAAAAACGAGTCGCCATAGTCAAGGGAAAGTTCCGTTCCAGGAGGGATATGGCAGTCTAAATAGATAGCCGAAGCGTGCAGTGAAACATCAGCATTGGACATTCTAGGAAAGAAAAGAGGCAAGTCGGAAAAAGGTAGCTATAGAAGACAGAGGATGAAGGAGAGGAAAATAGGATGGCAACTCACAGGCAAAAATACCAATACGGTGTTCACCGTTCACTAACATAACTATGAGTTCAGAAGATACATGTGAGATTGAGGGCTCAATGAACAATCTGGACATCACGCACTTTTCGCACGACAGTTGGGGTTGGGATCGTGATTAATGAAACGAGACTCATTCCCAGCCGTTGTGCTATCGATTGTGTGAGTTGGATTGAGCGTATAGAGATAGCTTCGTTTGCGATGTCTCGATACAAAGCTTGTGTTCCTGTAAGTCTTCAAGCCAAAGACGTTGATCAATGCTTACTCTCGACAGAGTGTCGTGATCTCGTATACAATTTCGCCTGTATATTCTGTAGGGAAAAGTGATTTGTAATACGCGCGAGGTGTAAAGGAGGATGGTATCAGACCAAGGACAAAGTCATCTTCCTCAGCTTCCTCGTCGATATACAGGCCTAGGCCCCACTTGCTTTGTCGGACTTGTGTGCTCTTAATTTGGACGCCATATAGAATCAGATTTTGTTGAAAACGTTGAATCAACGGTACACACTTTGCAATTACCTCGCTGCATGCAGACATTTTTACAGATATCGCTCTCCAAATCTTTCATCCGAATGACAATGCAGTTAGTAAGAAGATACAAATTTTTTTCAGTATCCTCACCTCTTGAACGTAGGTGAGTTGTAGGCTAGGCGCTGGTTTCCAGAAATAGGGTACAGACGGAGTACACACCTTGCATCGCACTTCGTGCAGAGCTCTGGGTCACACTCTCTTCGTGCACGGAAACATGAGCAACGTGCGGTCCCGCAAATCTTCTGTTGCTTGGTTTTTGCGCATGTACAGCCATGCCACCGTCGGAGGCCTACGAATCTTGGAGTAAGGGTTGTTATGGATAACGGTGGACAAGTGTACTTACATTTCCGGTCACAGCGACAATTTCTCTGGCAATGTGCATTGTTACCGAAACATGCACAGCCAGAACTGGCATCACATGGTCCAGAATGAGAACAAGGCGGATTCCTAAAATACTAAAATTAGATTTCCAGGTCTTCAAGGCAAATCAAAGTAGATTGTGCGTACGGCGTAAAAGTTGTCGAATTGTAATCTAGAAAAGGATGGAAGTCGAGCCCAAAAAATCGCGAATCTCTTACCGTCAAATCTTAGACGTCGGACAGTTCGCTTGAAACCCTTTTCGGTTGGCTTGTTGGTTTTGCTCAACATTGAATCGGGAAATAAATGTCTTCGATGTTTGAACACCTGATTATGCTCAAGGGAATCGTTTCAAATCTAAATAAGGTTGACATACCTCAAAGCATGGTTTCCGACAAATGATAGCAAGGTTGCATGGTGAAAGGTCAGGTGAAAGCGACAGAACCGTAATTAGGGCCTCGACATCCTCATCGGTCCAGTGAGAAGCCTATAAGCGCGTAAGGGGAAAACAGATGAAGGTAGAGGAGGATTTACAGAAGACATGTTTTTGAGTAAGAAACAATCCGATCCACACGGTTTTAAAACAGAATGCACTAGATCGCTGCTGGGTACGGTGGGTCGAACCGATTCTGGCATCGGCATTTCTATCACTAGTAATCCACTCTTGAACTGTGTGTGGAGACGGCGAGTTGAACGCAAAGCTTACTGTGTACAGTGCAGTAGCCAATGAGGCAGTTCAAATTGCTGCAAAAATTACTCGAGAGACTTGCTAATCGTTCAGAAGCTGTTGCGTTGGCATGAGACGGTACGTGTGGAAGCTGTGAATGCATCGCAGGCCATTTGGGGAAGTCACTTGAAGCTAGAGATCAGAAGTGGTTATGGAGATAAATGGACAATCTACCGAAGGTGGCCTAGAGACTGAGCAAGAGAGGGGAGAATTTCAGTTTCATCTATCGCCTGAAATGATAATTGGTGCTTGTGATGCAGGTTGTGCATCGTTTCCATAAGAATTACTTCCACTCCATGAGACGAATGAGAAAATGCCAATGATTGCCTTATGGGTTGGGCTGAGGCTTACAGTCAGGATCACGATGAGGCATTTGCCACTGAAAATGATTATAATCTTCTGCGTGTCGTAGGGCGTTGAATGTCGGGTCATCGATGAGTGGTATGAACGGCATATAATGTGAATCATCCCCAACTGATATATTCCTGTTCACAGGAGTACATATCTCGTATGGAGCGCAGGGCTCAAAGGGGCGCGTGCCTTGCACAACAACAACCGGAAGTGTCGTGGTTTCTGCTTCACCATCGACTGCATAATTAATTACGGTGAAAATTTCGAACTCGTAGTTGGAAATCTGGGATCTCTGGAGAGCAAGAGATCTTGGATATGTGTCTACATCGTTGACAGATTTGTTTTCGGAATAGGACGCATCGTTGGACGGAAGTCGGGATAAAGCGCGTAGAGTTTGAAGACAGTAAGCCTGTTCCCAGTCATAGAAATCATTCCACACGGTTTGGTAGACGGTTTTGACCAGATGAGAATGATCAAGATCAGAAATAGAGTTTTCTGAGGATCTATTAGCCATTCATAGAGAGAAGACGGTATAGAAACACAGGTCCAAAACGCCCGAACAGAAATCAACCAGAGTTTGCCGGATGTTGTCCACGACTTTCAGGGTGACCCTAACCTTGGGCTCCTCCATGTATCTGGCTGGTTGTAGCGGTACCGTGACTTAGATCACTTTTCCGACTCTATTCTGCTGATCTCTTCTATACAGTAAAACTTACTCCTACTTACTCCAACCCTATTCAGTTACTCCCGATACCTTCCGTACTGCCTTCAGTATATAAGGGACCCGTTGTCGCTGTATGTAGACAGTTCTTGCAATTCATAGGACTTATAACAGTTCTTACCGCGAGACTCTCTCTTAGTGTGACTTTACCCTGCCTTAATAGGCAGGCTAACGTTACATATTTTGAACTCGACCAGTCCTTAATACTCTCGACTCGCTTGCCGTGGGCTGACCAACGGTCTGATCAACCGAAACCGTCCTAGAAGTGAGTCTCAATTAAATCAATGTCTACTGACACAGAACCATATAGATACAACCTCCGGCTGAGGACCACGGCTGTGCAGAGCACGGAACTGGCCCAGAAGCCTGGAGTGTTCAAGGGCAGCGCTTCCCTCGCAGCCCATTCTCCAAGACCCTATGCTCCGGCAGGGGACTCTCCGTCGACAGCTTCGGCAGATTCTTCACTTACTGAGATTAACTCGGATGAGGAAAATATAGTGACGAAAATAGAAACAGACCTAGATAAACGGTCTAGTGACTCGGAGGATGAGGGAGCATCCCTAGCCAATATATTCGCCACACCATGTGTAGAAAACATAAAACTGCAGAAAAATCCAATAGAGAAACATGAGGAACCTCGTCGACGGACGGGAATAAATAACCCTGACGTTGAGAAGAACAACCAAGGCAGCTTGTCCCTAGAACAGGCGGAAACAGTGGAACAAGCCTGGAACAACATGACAGCCCATGAACGTGAGCTACTGATAACAAGGAACCGCAACTTAACTGCTAGAGCGGAGCAAGACTTGAACAATGAAGGATCAGGGCCAGATAAGGGCAAAGGGCCCGACCCTCGTGAATGGGGGGGGCAGACCTATCGGGAGACGAACTAGAGCCTGAGATACAACGTCAGATCCTAGAAGAGTGTAATACTCACTGGGACTAAACAATGACAGCAGAAAATGAATCCAACCAGACTAAAGTCCCGGCCCATAGAGAAAGTGGATCAGAAAAGGGAGAAGGCAAAGTCTCCACCCAGGCAGAGCTCCGGGAAAGGCTACGCTTGGAACGTAAATTAGACGATGCGATACGCCAGATGAAAAAAGAACTGAGAAGGAAGGATAAGAATAAAAAACAGCATGAGCACATGGGAACAGAACCTCTCTCAAATGAGCTACAAGAAATGATCTATAAGGTCACTCACCGGGCTCACAATTCCAATCGGCCAGGAATAACTGAAGGGCCATCAAAGAAGTTAAAACCTGTAGACCAGGTTGCAAAAGACAGCGCCCTAGGCCAGGCATTTGACCGCATCCGATGGGAGGAGGGTGCGGGACCCATGAGCTCATCCTCAGAATCCTCAAGCTCTTCTGACCCATCAGATGAATCAGATTCGAGTGAGGATGAAGATAGTACTGATCGGTCCCAGGAAAGTAGTGATGCAGAATCACAATCATCCGACTCCCCAAAGGGTCAGAAAAAGGGCAGAAAATCACTGAAAGTAAATAAGAAAACCTCCAAAGGGAAATCAAAGAAAATACCGAGGTCATTAATAAAACCCACACCTCCTGCAAAATACTCAAGAAATCTGGACCTCCAGGCATTCTTACAGTTCTTGACCCATTGCACATCCTACGTGAAGCATGGGCTGGTACAAAAGGAATGCCAAGTCCTAGTGGTATCAGAGTTTTTGACAGGCTGTGCATGGACGTTTTACTCACGAGAAGCATCTCGGGCCCCAGAGGAATGGACTCTTGAACGATTTTTTAGGGAACTCTTCAATGATTGCTTCCCAATTAACTATCAAAATAAGCAAAAGAATAAATTACAGCACTTATGACAAGGGAAGATGACCATTTGAGATTACGTTGGAGAGTTACAAGAACTCCTCACAATAGTTGGATCTACCAATAGCAAAGAAAAAGTGGTTAAGTTGTTTCATGGGTTCCGTATCTCAATCCAACAAGAATTATACTGTTTGGGACTAAATCCTGAGACTTCCCAGTGGAAAAAGGTGGTATCCAAGGCCGAATTCATTGAGATGACTGAATCAGTAGATCTTGAGTTTGGGGATGGACAACAGTCCAAAGGGTCATACCCATATGAGGGGAAGGGTGGACATTGCCAGAATAGTTATAATTCCAATTGAGATCAAGGGAGAAGGGACTCGGGACCTCCTAGTACAGACAGAGGGAATAAACCAGCCCACAACTATGAAGGAAAAACTAACCAAAAGGGGGCATCCATGGCCAAACAGGGGGACCCCAGCTTGTTGCGATACCACGCTGTGATATCACATTGTGACACCGTAGGCTCGCCACTTGGCCACTTATGGCCACCACTTTATTTCATGCTTGCTTTGTCTCGATCCCATTGTTAACATTAGATATATATACACTACGTTACAAGAAACACCCTCAGTCGATTATATCA
>JABCKS010025375.1:0-16982 GCA_018851325.1 Termitomyces sp. DKA19 | reverse complement strand
TCTTCATCTCCACTAGGGAAAGCACCTTCTCCGTGTCGAGTGGATGTATGACTATCTACAAAATAACAGTCTCCATGGATACCCATAACCGAAAATACACAACGTACCTGAGCCCACCTGATCTATCTGACAAACAGCACCCAGCACGTGTGGTTACACGGGATTGCAACGGTGGAGTGGGAGCTACCTGTCAGGTAGATTTGTGTACTTGACTTACCTGACCTGTTTCAGTACCAGAACGGCTTGTCATATACGGAAAAGACGGTTATTTCTATTTGTGAACCCCATGAATCCTATGAATCCCATAACCCCGTGAATCCTATGAACCCATGTCACATCATGTGACATCGAGACAAGGTGTAGCAATTAAAATCAAGCTAGAATATTCTACTAGGTGTTATGACCATGCCTTTGACATGGATGCTTGGTCTTAGTCTCAGTTTTATATATATATATTAGTTATGCAGTCTATAAAAAATAGTACAATTGTAATGCTACTGTCTAAGTATGAAATTATTAAGTGGGCCTTGATTTCAGAACTTGATACTTAATACCAGCACTAACTTCGATGTACTTAGTTAGGGTCTTGATTTCAAAACTTAATCCTTAGTCCTAGCCCTAACTTTGTTGTACTTAATTAGAGTCTTTATTTCAAAACTCAATGCTTAGTTCTAGTCCTAACTTTACTGTTCTTAGTTAGGGCCTTTATTTTTAACTCAATGCATCCCAGTTCTAACTTTGCTATAATTAATTAAGGCATTGATCTCAAAACTTGATACTTAGTTCCAGTATTGTAAAACTCAATTCTTAGTCCCAGCCCCAATTTCAATATACTTAGCAAGAGCCTTGATTTCAAAACTCAATGCTTGGTCCCAATTCTAACCTCTGCTATGCTTAGTCAGAGCCTTGATTTCAAAACTTAAAGTTTAGTCATAGCATTTCAAAACTATATGCTTATTTCTTGCCTCAATCTTACTATACTTAGTTATCTTGATTTTGAAACTCAATACTTAGTCCCAGTTCCAATTTTATTATACTTAGTTAGGGCTCTGATTTTCAAAAGTCAATGCTTAGTTTCAGTCCTAACTTTGCTGTATTTAGTTAGGGCCTTAATTTCAAAACTCAATGCTTAATCCCAGTTTCAACCTTTACTATATACTCAGTTAGAGCTTTGATTTCAAAACTCAATGCTTAGTCCCAGCTCCAATTTTCTTGTACTTAATTGCCTTGATTTTAAAACTCAATCCTTTGCTTCAGTTTTAATTTTACTATATTTAGTTAGGGCCTTGATTTCAAAACTCAATGTTTAGGCTCAGTTCCAACTCTGCTGTACTTAGTTAAGGCCTTGATTTCAAAACTTAATACTTAGTCTCAGCATTTTAAAACTTAATGCTTAGTTGCAGCCTCAATTTTTCTAGACTTTATTGTCTTGATTTCAAAACTTAATACTTAGTCCCAGTTCTAACTTCATTGTATTTAGTTAAAGCTTTGATTTCAATACTTAATACTTAGTTCTAGCCTCAATTTTGCTATACTTAGTCAGGGCTTTGATTTTAAAACTCAATGTTTAGTGTAACTTAATCTTTACTTTAACTTTGCTTTATTGAGTTGTGGCTCTATATATGTAGCTTAGTAACTCAGTCTTCCTCATAAGTTGAATTTGATGTTAGTTAACATTAATCAATCAAAAGACTGGCTAATACATACTTTGTTATTCCAATTACAAGTTTTTCAGCATTTTAATAACTTAAAATATTTTAATAGTAGCTGATATAATGTAATATCCAGTAGATCAATAAGGATCTATAGGCATGATTAATTATAAATTAAATTCAAGAGAAGGTTATGAACTTAGATATCAAAGTTCAGAATTGTCACAGTTCCTCTAATAAGCTGAAACTAATGTTAGTTAACATTAATCAATCAACACATACATTTTGTATTTTTTAAAATTTCAAGTATTTTTATAGTCTAAAAAATAATAAAATTCACTTATATAATGATATAGTCAGTATAATGTTGCTGAAGCATCACTAATAAGCTGAATCCAATGTGAGTTAAAACTAATCTTTGTTAAGCCAATATATACTTGATTAGTTTGAAAACAATTTTTTAAGTATTTTAATTAGTATATGAATATGCATACATAGAAAAAAAAAACTGAAATTTTTAATACTATCATGCTGACTAATTTTATGTAATTCTTAGTCAGTACTAAGTTTCTTGCTTTTTCCCACACACTTTATAGTATTATATACAGACAAACTACAGTTTGTGCCTTGATGAGACCTATTTGTCACTGAGTACCATTAACAACATCTTTGCCAATCTAATCTCCATAGCACATAGCTTGAGAATATAGCATAAGTGGTCTGAACCTGAAGTTTGGAATGAGGTAGCCTTTTGCATGAGACCTTAGTGATCACAAGATGTTCAGGATCACAAGCTTTATCATGTGGAGTCTAGCCTTAGAATCTAAAATGACCAGGCCAAGAACCCCTTGGTGACATTTGCTAGCAACAACTCTTAGCAACATAAGCACTTCTCTTTCAAAATGCATATATTACATAAACACATGACCTTTTGGACCCTTTATTTTTCTTGTTTTGATTACTAACATACCTGAATGGCATCTACACTTCTAATACTGACATATGGTATGCTTGCTTATACTTCTATTTGATGCTTGTTTATTTTCCATTTAACATATTTTATGTATACATTTACAATATTACATACTTATGGCTAGTTATTATCTGAACATCAGTATCAAATTTTGGGACATCTTGACAGATGCCATTACCTTTAATGACCAGTTTTCCATTTTTGCATATATTACTTATAACAGTATAAATACTCTATATACATACCTAATCCAATATGAAAAAGAAAGGTTATAGCTCACCATTGCCCACTGCAGCCTCAGAGTACTTTACTTATCATCTCTCTCAGCTTCAGATTCTGGTCTTCTTTGTCACTGTTAATGGCTTAGCAGCAAGCCTTAGTAGACTTGTCCTTGACTTAGTATGGTACTGAGTATGGATGCCTTATAGTGTTTTAATGTCTTAGCAATACTAGCAATTATAGCTAGTGACTAGTTTTAGTGTCTGTCCCCAGTTTCCATTTGTTTTAACTTATATTCTTGCCCCTATTCCTCTTTGTTGCTAGGCCCTTACAGACCTTAGTGACTTCTAATGATCTTTTACTTAACAACTTATTGCTCTTTGACCCCCTTTTTGCTCTCCTGTCATACCTTAGTAACATTCACTTACTTTGCCAACTTTCCCACTTTCTATTGCTTAGTCCTTACTCATTCTTAATGACTTTTCTCCCCCACTTTCTTAGTAATCACTTTGTCTCCATCCCTTTTTCCTTCTTTTTCCTTAACAACTTAGCAATCTAAACTTAGTGTCTAGTAACTTAGGCTAGTATTAGCAACTACTTTCACTTATACTGATATGCTCCTATGCTGCCTAGCTGCTATGCAGGAAACTAAAAAAGGCAACCTATAAGTACACTAACAACCAGATAGGGTAGCTAGCAGTAGGAAGGGTATATAGGAGCAAGTCAGTAAATGTCTCAGAGAATGATGGCCAATAAAGTAGTGTGAAAAGAAAGGAACAAGTAAAAGCAGTTGCTAACTCTAGCCTCAGTTGCTAGATGCTAATGAAGGATTGCTAAGTCACTAAGGGGAAGAGAAGGAAGAATAGAAGGAGACAAAGTAATTGCTAAGTGGATAGGAGAGAGGAGTCACTAAGTATGAGGAAGGACTAAGCAATAAAAAGTGAAATGGTCAGCAAAGTAAGTAAACATTGCTAAGATATAATAAGGGAGTGGAAAGGAGATCAGAGAGCAGTAAGTTGCTAAGTAAGAGATCACTAAAGCTAAGGTCTGTGAGGGTACCAAAACTAGTCACTACCCACAGTTGCTAATGTTACTAAAATGCTATAACACTATAAGGCACTCATATCTGGTACTATGTTGAATCAAGGACAAGTCTGCTAAAGCTGCTGCTAAGCTGTTAACAGTGATGAAGAAGACTGAGAATGAGATCTGAAGCTAAGGGAGACAATGAGCAGAGTGCTCTGAGGCTGCAGTGGGCAGTGGTGGACTATAATCCTTCTTTTTCATGTTGAACTAGGTATATGTACAGAGGGTATTTATACTGTTGTGAGTAATGTAAGCAAGAATGTTTTAACTGGTCACTAAAGGTAATGGCATCTGTCAAGATGTTCAAAGTTCTATATTGTTGTTCAGATGGTAACTATTCATAAGTACATAATGTCAGAAATGTATACAAAATGTGTCAAATGGAAAAATAAATGAGGATCAAAATGAAAGCTTGAGTGAGTGTACCATATGTCAGTATTTGAAGTGTAGATGCCATTCCAGTATGCTCATAAGCAAGAAAATCAAAGGAGCCAAGAAGTCATATATCCATGAGAGGTTGTCTTTTCAAAAGCAAAGTATAGATGTTGCTAAGAGTTGTTGGTAGCAATCATCACTAAGGAGGTTCTTGGCCTAGTTGTTCTAGATCCATAGTCTAGGCTCCATGTGATGAGTGCTTATGATCCCAAAATCTTATAATCACTAAGGTCTTATATGAAAGACTACTTCATTCCAGACTTTGGGTCCAGACCCCTTGTAACATATTCCCAAGTCATCTGCTATGGAAATAAGATTGCCAGAGATGTTGTTAATAGTACTCAGTAACAGATGGGTCTTATCATCCTCCCTAGGCTGAAATCTTAACTGTCCTCAGTCAACCAAGTTCTATGATTACTTACATAGTCTGTATGTGAAAAGAGTTAAATGCATAAAAGACTGGCACTTAGCTGGACTCTGGCAAGTTCTCAACTTTTCACACCCATCCTCTTATCTAATCTTGATTCCTATGGCCTCTTTTATTGCTGAACAGCTCAACAAACAATCCATAGCTGAAGCCTTTCTTTAGTAGGCAGGCTGGATATTGACCACTGCACATAACCAGCTAGCAACAAATCCATGCTTAGCAGTCACTGCTATTTTCAAAACTTGGTTGCATTGATTTGAGACAGTGGGTAGCAGAGTAGACTGACCTGAGTTGGTGGAAGTGAACAAGGAGTGCCAGGCTTTTTACAAGAAGTACAAGGGTAAGGAGTGGGTACAAGAGTATGATAAACACTTTGTACACCCTCCAATTATTTTTTCTTACTGATTTCACTAATGTTTTTTGCTAGACCCCTTCTCTGCCCTCACTTGAGTACTTGCTGAAGGACTTGGATGCTGAGATAACAGTAAGTAGTAGCAGTGTCACTTATAGTAGTGACATTACTAAAGTACTTTGAGTTATTTGACAAACTCTCTCCTAATAACAAATTTGTCTTCTAGCACCCTCTATATAAACTGGCAATAGCAATGGGCCTAGGTCATAGCAAAGGTCATAGAGATGCTGGAGAGGCTGGCCCTTCCACTCCCAAACTTGCTACTAGTGGCATTGCTAAGGAGTCAGTGAGGTTGCCAAGAGTAGCAATGACTCTGAGGAGCAAGGAAAAAGAAAAGGTGAAGGCACAGGAAGAGAATGAAGAAGAATTTGTGGTAAGTCACCCAGCATTGCTAAGGCCTTACCAATGGTCACTAATAGTTAGATAAGAGCCAGTTCAAGATGTTTTTACTGACAAGGAGCTGGTAGGACTTCTTTGCTGGTAGAAGTCTTCTACAGTAGTGGATATTGAAGTGTCTGCAGAGACTATGATGTCCAAGGCCAAAGGTAAGACAACTATGTCACCAATGAAGCAACACTAGTTTAAAATGGAGTAAGATGTAGTAAGTTCCTAGACTATTGTTGCTATAGTTGTTGCTAAGTTTTTCAAGTGCAATTACTGCTGGTTGGAACATAATCATGAAGAATGTTAGTATCCTACTGGTTCCCAACCCTGCTATCAGTGTAATAGCTCCAGAAAGGGTTGTTCTTACTATGGTCAATCATCAAGGAGTTAAGGAAGAAAGTTTTTTGCCAGAATAGCAACACATGCAGCATTAGTTTAGTAGGCCATGAGAGTTTATGAAGAGGCAGAGGCAGTTAGTGGCTTCTGGTAAGCCTATACAGATCAAGTATTTGAGCTTGAATCTGCCAATGGAGCAGGATGGAATGATAGTCAAGGGTAACAAAGTTGCTAGAGGAAAGCAACCTCTGAAAAGTCACATGTACATCAAGGTGAGTGATAGTGACAAAGAGAAGGATGTTAGTAATGACAAGCCCTTGGCCCAAGCCAAGCAACTCAAGCTTGTTGCTGAGGTCAAGGACATAGAGATGGGTGTAGTGACACCAATAGTGACCATTGTTGAGGAGCCTGAAGAGGTAGCAGTTGCCAAAGAGGTGGAGCAGGAGGTTCCAGAGGCAGAGGGGGAGGGAGCAGACAAGGTGATTGAGGTCAAAGTTTCAGTACATACCAAGTTTCTTCTGTTGCTAGAAGACTCACTAAGAGTTGTTGCTAGATACTTCATACCACTGCCTCCTACAGGCAGATGGACAACAACACACTGAGCTGGCTAGGGGAAGACCTGGCCCTACTTGAGCTGCTAATGCCAGTCTCCTTGCTGAGGTCATACAAAGAGTGTATGGTCCTGGTAGAGTGATAGTTCCAGCAAGAGCTGGAAGTCACTAGAATAGAATTACCTGAGGCATAGGCTTGATTCAGTGTTGCTAAGTGCTCTGTAGCAATGCTAGTGGGGTATTGGGAGAACTATCAGGCTTTCTTGGTCTAGCAGGAGGAGAACAGAATCAAGGAAGGGGAGGAGGAGGAGGTAGAGGATGTGTCAAGCAATGACACTGATCTCAACACCTAGCAACTGCTGTCCTCTGTAAATATTTTTACTTTCTTATTATTGATATAGTAGACTAGCCCCCTTAAGGGGCTTTTGAGAATGTAACATAACAGACCAGAGTCAAGAGGGAATTAAGGAACTAGGAATATAAGAAACAAAAGATAAGTGAAATCATATAGAGTTTAAGGTCAAGGAGAAAAGACAAAGAAAAGATGATTGCTATGCACTAGTGATTGTTGCTTTGCACTAGCAACAAAAATGGAAACACTCAGTAGATCATCATGGCATGAAAACTTCAAAAGCATGCCAGTTTCTAGCAAGAAATTGCTAAGTGCAGCATCATAGCAAAAAATATCAAGAAGTAAAAGTTTGTGAAGTATTTAAATGAGCAGGGAGGTGATATAAGATAGACAAGACAAAAGACTTAATGTTTTTGTATTGTATATGACAGTTTTTCTGACTGTATAGTAGAAGTATAAGTGAAGTAAAAGGTGACAAGAAAGTCACTAAGGCTTAGCAAATGATTTTTAGTTGTCACTTTTGTTAGCAACATTGCTAACATCATCATTGTCCATAAGGTTGGTTTGTTCAAGTTCATGTAAATGAGAAGTGTTGATGTCAAAAGCATTGCTAGGCACAGATATGCATTCTCTAGCAAAATAGAGGACCAAGCAAAAGGCAGCTACTGGGCAATGCAAGACTGAGCCATCTAATTCACAAAGGATGTAAGTGCCTCCATAGTTACAAGATATTACCACTAAAAGGCCTAGGTAATGAGGCCTCATCTTCTTGTTATGGGTAACCTCAATCCTAGTATTCCCTATCAATACAAGGTTGCTAGTCTGGAAGTTGTAGTTGTAAATTATAGTGGCATGTTCAGCTTCAAAATAGATAGCAGCTAAACAGCAAGTGCTAAAGATAGTTCTATGGAGTTGCTCAAGGTCTTCTTGGTGACATTGTAAATTGATTGCTTAATGTGCTATGAGGTTGGTAGAGGATATAAGGGAGTTTAGCAGTGGTTGTAAGTATGTTGCTTCAACTATGTTGGTGGAAAGAAGGGAGTGGGTACCTGTGACAGCATAGTATGGGGAACAGCCCATTTGCTTGCAAACTGTAACACATTCTGACCAAAAGACTGAATAACATGCAGTACTCCACCTGGGCTGGTCACCATTAGCAGCCTTAAAGAGAGCTTGGTGAACATTAAAGTGAGGTCACTTGACTATACCATTAACATGCTTGTTGTAACCAGAGACCCTAATATAATGCAAGTTGTACTTCTTTGCTAAGTAGGTGATGGCCTTCAGGATAGGGGTACCATTGTTGGTAACAATTTTGCTAAGAACTCCCCAGCAGCAAATGACATCTTCATACAACCACTTAGTAATAGCATCACTATTCTTCCTAGTGAGCATATGGAACTTGGGCTAATGTGCTAGTGAATAGCATCCTTGGATCTTGAACCTATTAGAAGGTGGTATGAACATAATGTTAATGTATATCTTGCTAAACAAGGGTGCTGGCATAGCAACAGTTGGTGGAATAAGTACTTTAGTCATCTGTTAGATCTGGCAGATATGGCAAGTACAAATATACTATATAATGTCAGTGCTAACTTAGGACCACCAAAAGCATTCCAGTAAGGCTAAGCAGGTAGTGAAAAGTCTTCTATAGCCTAAGTCATCATACATTACTTATAAGATTTGTAAGTGGTAGTTGGTAGGGATAAATAGCTTATGGGCAACATATTTATTTTGTTGCCAAAGCTTACTGTCTACAATGAAGAATATAGTAGCATAGTGAATAAAGCTTAGGTAGGAGTCATCACTAAGGTTGCCAGGCCTGACTAAGTCACTAAGCCATTTCTGGACCAACAAAATATGTGTGTTGCTAGTAATGGCCTTAGTAGTATGGGGGATGTTACTATAAGTTATGGTAGTATCATCTTATAGAGGTAAGAAGTCATTGCTAGTTATTAGTTATGGGGCTGGTATATTCTGAGTGTCATTAACAAATGTTACTAAGGGCTGGAACTCAAAGAGAGGAGGTAACAATCATGAGGATAAAGAGACATGGCAAAGTAGTGAGAAGGGAAGCTGAACTTGATGAAGGAAGCTATGTAGTCTATTGATTCAATCCTTATACATTAAGTTGTTGCTATTGTCTAGAAGGGGATTGCTAGGCTGTAGTGGGCATTGCAAAAGTCCATCTGGGCCATGGAAGGTATACAGACTACAGACTATGGAGGAGAAGCTGAAGAAAGACTTTTTTTTTAATATGGACAAGTTCAAAGTGGAATATCAGGATTGCCATGATCCAGTGATTCATGCTAGCAGAAGCCTGAATGTCAGGGTTCTGAAGCATATCCTTGATGTAGTGAGTGTCAACTTCTATAATAAGATTCCTAACTCCAATAAGGTACATTCATAAGGCCTAAAAAGCATAGTAGAGGCTATAGAGTTCAAGCTTAGGCTGACTGAATCATAATTCCCTGTCATTAAGCATGATGGACCCAAACAATTACAGCAATGTTCTTTGCAGTTGTCACTATAGCATTAGCAGAGGTAGTAACCTATAGCAGTGTATGATGTATCAACATGACTGGGTCAGGCATTTCATAGTCAATGGAGACAAGGGGCTTAGCATCTTTGAAGGCATTAATGAGGTCTTGCTGGGCATTAACTTGATCTGGGCCAAACTTAAAAGGGACTCTATTATATGTGAGTTTTATTAAGTTATTAGCATGGTGAGCAAAATTCTTAATGAAAATCCTAAGGATGCCAACCATACCCAAAAAGGCTCTAACTTCTGATAGCAACTTGCAAGGGCCCCAGCACTCTAGAAGGGCTAAATAACTTTTGTCCAGTACTCAACTACTAGAAGTGCATATGTGTCCCAAGATCTTGAATATAGGGGCATATAAGACTAGCTTATGTCCTGAAAACATACTGCCACAATACTTCATTCACTAAAGAATCTGGTTAAGGAGCTCAAAGAACTCCCAGAGCACTAAGCAAATGTTTAGATTAGCAGGATACTTAGTGGGAATACTATTAACAGGCTTCCAGTCTTTAGGATCTTTAGCACTAATGTCATCAATGAAACTGAGTATATTATGGGGGATCTTAGACTGCAGAATGAAGGTAACACTATCATAGAAGATTGGTACAGAGTTGGTCCAACCCATTGGTAAGATCACTAAGCAAAGTGCACCAAATAGTGTCTGAAATGTTATTAAGTCATGTGAGGCTGAGTCAATTAGTTGCTTGTTGTAACTGACAAAAAGATCTAATGTAGCACTACAAATACATCTGGTGAAAGATTCAGCAACATGATCTGAAAAGGGAGGCACTCCAGAATAGTGAATAGTGACATGGTTTAGCAGTTCTAGACTGTGTACAATCCAGAGCTTACCATTCTTCTTGAGGACACAGAACCAGCAGAATTGGTGAGCTGAGTTTCAGAGCTCATAGATGCCAACCTTGATCTTGTCACAAATAATGTTGGATACTTCTTTCTCAAGGCCTGGGGAAATAGGGCAATTATGCTGAATCCAGGGAACATAGGGGATGGTTGGTATCCTGACTGGGAGAAAGAAGTTAGGGTAAAAGCTTCCCTGTTCTGAATCTTCCCAAGTCAAAGCTTTTTCTTGCTTAGCAACAAGATTGATGAGAATGTTAAGTTCATTGCTAGTGAGAAAACCAGTATTGTGGTCCTTATAAAATGTCACTTATCAGTTACTAGTGAATCACTGAGTTGATACAAATGGAGGGGGATTTGGATTGAGTGGTGGCATTGTTGCTAAAGCATTGCCAAGGATTTGTAGCTCAATTTTGAAGTCTTTGCTAACATGACTGGTGACAGGTTCAATCTTCATAGTAACTGGCTTGTATTTCTTTTTTACCTGAACACCTTTTTGTTTAGCAGTATTATTAGCAATATATTGGGCAGAAAAAGGAAAATTGACATAGATAGGAGCAATGTCTGTAATGCAAGTATCAAGAGGTAATGTCTGGTCCAAAAATTAAAGGATTAGAAGTATCAGTTGAAACAAAATAAGAACAAGGTGATAGCAAAAAAGAGGAAAAGTTACAAGCAGTAGCATAAAGGTAGGCAAGAGAAGAGTCTGTATATGTGCAAGATTTTGTAAGTAATATATGATCAACTAAATTATAAGAAGCTATACATGTTGCTAGACTAGTTGAATGATCATAGCTGATAATTGTTGCTAAGTCATTAGCATTGTTACTATTCAGCTCAGTGTTGAAAGGACTGGGGTAGTTCTGTCTTGTAGTAAACTTTCTAGTGATTGTTTCTTCTGTAGGGGTTGGTAACAGTAATGGTGGTCTCAATGTCACTAAGAGTGTTGACCATGCTTCTAGTGAGAATGTCAAAGCAGTGACTAAGTAGAATGTCATAGGTGGGGGACTGAAGTACATGAATCTGAAAATATAAGGTTAAGTCACCAATGGTGCATGAAACATTCCTGGCAAGTCCTAGTGATTGATCCAGTGTACCATTAGCACTCTATATATTCAAAATGATGCCAGGGTCATAGGACAAGCCAAGGTCATTAGTGACTTCTGCTGACATAGAAATAATCTGAAAGCCACTATCTGTAATACATTCTATTTCTTTGTGATTGTCAATTAGCATTATAATAAACCTTAGTGACTGAGAATCCTTAGTGACTGTCAGGACTACAGACTCCTTCCCAGGAGGTAGCAACTCAATATATGCTTTGACTGGGTCAACCAATGATACTTTGGCCTAGTCTGGTGTAAGTCCTTTAGCAGTACTAGCATTGAATCCTAGCAAAAACTGAGGGGTGTCCATAGTAAATGTTGGTATAGCTTCTTCAAAAATATTGCTAGGGTCCTGCACTGTATTAACATTTGTACTGGCTAGTTGCTTAGGCATAACAGTGGTTCTGAGTTGATTTCTGATATTTAGGGCTATATAACAAAGCTCTCCAACTGAAACAGTGACCTGGATACTTAAAACTCTGTTAAAGACTGCTTTGGGCTGTTCAAGGTCATAGATGGATGGCATGGACCTATAAGCAGCATTGTTACAGCAATCCAGAGCAGCAAAATTTCTATCAGTGGGTGGACTATAGTGACTGGGAATACCAGAGAATGGGTGAACTGAGGGCTGAGAAATAGGTTTCTAAGGCTTAGTAATAGGCAGTAAATCATTAGCAACAAGTCATTCAGATGCTTTGCCTTTGTCAGCTGGCTTAGCAGCAAGAGTCAGTACTGTATCAGGGGATGGGGTAGTCACTGGAGTTTTGCTAGTTGCTGCTGGTGCTGAAGCATTGTTGCTAGTTGTTTAGTAAGGGGCATGGGGAACCTGTACACTGTCAAACCTTTTACCAGCTTGTTTCAGAGCATATAGCTCTCATTCCAAGGCTTCAATACACTCATTTTTTGTTAGCAATTGACTGGTAGCAACATCTTGTTGTAGAACCTTGTATATTAATGACTGCTGCATTGTCATATGTTTGGGGTTGGGATTAGCATTAGAAAAGAGTCTGCCAGTAATAATTTGTCCAGGGTTGAGATGATACCATTCCTTGATATGTTCTATATACAGCTATTTGTCAAAGTGGTTGGAGATCATAATGCCTGATAGTAACATGATCTTGCCTTCAGCATTATGTCAAATTTTGCCCTGCTGGATCATGTGCTCTAATTTAATGCAAGTGCCATGTACTATGATATAACCTGTTTTACCACAAAAGTGACAAGTACTACTAAACTGCTGCTGCTGGCAAGATTGACCACTGTTAGAAAAAAGGGCCTCTAGACATTCCAGGATGCTAACAATTGCTGTAGTTGTCACTAACTTGAGGGTTTCACATTTGGAAGTAGGGGACAGCATAGCAGGAGTATTAATATTAAATGCTAGGATGATACCAGAAGTGCTGACAACAGTCATAGTAAGAGTAGTAGACTTGGTGGTTGCTGTATCAATACCCTTCAATACCCACTTTGCACCTTCAAAAACCTGTTCCACATTATAAGGATCCTTAGGATAGTGGTCTGGAAGTGTGATCTCAAGCCAGTGGATGATTTTGGACCATAGCAATGTAGGGATACCTTGCTGGACTAAGTAACATTCTTCATTTTGGTAAAGCTTGCCATTAGTAAGGAGCCATCCAGCAATATGCTGGAAATCCCAGTAGTAGTCTGAAAATTGTCCTAAAGTCATTAAGCCACTGTTAAATGTCTAGTTTACAAGTCACTTGAGGTTGCCAAGGGTGTAATGTATACTAGTATCAGCTCCAAGATATAACCTAAGAGCTGCCATTTTCCATTCCTGATATGTGTAGAGCTGCTGGACATTGTTGCCATTTGCTAGGTTATTGCTAAATTCCAGTAAGCTAAGCCAAGTTTCTACTATATCATAAGAGATGTAACAGGCTGCATATTACTTTTTCTTAAAGTACTGGGGAAGCTCCCTAGGGCAACTCTTATTCCATTTAGGAGAGGTCATGTCATTATGAGGAGGCATCTGAGCATGGCAAGTGACTGAATTGTTGTTCATAGCAAAGATCAGTATAATCAGTGGAAGGAGAATCTGTTTGTCAGTAGGGGAAATTGAAGTTGAATGGAATTCTGACAAGAAGATAAAAGAGTTGATAATGGATAGCAGTGATGAATAGAGTACTGAGAAAGCTTTATACAAAGGCTCCAGGGAAATTGCTAAGGAGTTTGCTAATGTTGAGGAGGTTCCTAGTGGCTTCTAGCTCATTGGCAAGAGGTCTGGGGGATGTAGTCTAAGAGGGGCTTGGAGAAGTCAATAGCAAATGATCAGATAGTTTGATGGTCAATTTCAAGCAATGTTTTGCTTGGGCTCTGATTTCTAACAAAATGATTACCTAAATCCCTCATAGTGGGTTCCAAAATGATGTACTCCTATACTGTCTAGCTCCCATGCAGGAAACTAAAAGAAGCAACCTATAAGTGCACTAACAACTAGATATGGTAGCTGGCAGTAGGAGGGGTATTGTAAGGGTGACCTTTAGAGGCTGAAACTGAAATCACATAGCTGGCAAAGGGAGATCTAAAGTCTATTCAGAGCTATGCTTGTATACAGATCTGACTACATACCTAGCAAAGGGAGATCTAAAGAGAACAAGTCTGAGGATTTCTTATGCCCAGTGTAACCTTCTAGGCTTCTGAACTGTAGAACTAACTATACAGTAATAGACAGTCATGTGCCCTCCATGATGTGCTCCTACTTATCATGCAACTAACAGGGAGTTCAGAACAGAAAATGTGAGGTGAGGTGAAGTGAGGTAAAGTGAGGTGAAGTGAGGTGAGGTGAACCCTAACCTCATAGACCAAAGTCATATGCCATCATTGACCTGTTGCTGCATGTGATGGTGGTTCTGAGGTAAAATGGTCTGAGATGAAGTTAAGTAAAATGAGGTGAAATAAGGTGAAATAAGGTGAAATGAGCTAAACTGAGTAGTCCCTGACAGGTATATGAGGGTAAATCAGTAAACATCCCAGAGAACAAAAGCCAATAAAGTAGTGTGAAAAGAAAAGAACAAGTGAAAGCAGTTGCTAACCCTAGCCTCAGTTGCTAGATGCTAACAAAGGATTGCTAAGTTACTAAGGGACAGAGAAGGAGGAACAGAAGAAGACAAAGTAATCACTAAGTGGGTGGAAGAGAGGAGTTGCTAAGTATGAGGGAGGACTAAGCAATAAAAAGTGGATTAGTCAATAAAGTAAGCAAACATTGCTAAGATATAACAAGGGAGTGGAAAGGGGATCAGAGAGCAGTAAGTTGCTAAGTAAAAGATTGCTAAGAGAAGTCACTAAGGTCTGTGAAGGCCCTAAAACTAGTTGCTATCCACAGTTGCTAACATTGCTAAAATGCTATAGCACTATAAGGCACCCATACCTAGTACCATGCTGAATCAAGGACAAGTCTGCTAAAGCTGCTGCTAAGCTGTGAACAGTGATGAAGAAGACCAAGAATGAGATCTGGAGCTGAGGGAGACAATGAGCAAAGTGCTCTAAGGCTGCAGTGGATAGTAGTGGACTATAATCCTTCTTTTTCATGTTGAACTAGATATGTACAGAGGATATTTATACTGTTGTAAGTAATGTAAGCAAGAATGGAAAAACTGGTTGCTAAAGATAACAGCATCTGTCAAGATGTTCAAGATTCTATACTGATGTTTGGATGGTAACCATCCATAAGTATATGATGTTGGAAATGCATACAAAATATGTCAAATGGAAAAATAAACAAGTATCAAAATGGAAGCCTAAGTGAGCATACTATACATTAGTATTTGAAGTGTAGATGCCATTCTGGTATGCTTATAATTAAGAAAATCAAAGGAGCCAAGAAGTTATATATTCATGAGAGGTTGTCTTTTTAAAAGTAAAGTATGGATATCACTAAGAGTTGTTGCTAGCAATTGTTGCTAAGGAGGTTCTTGGCCTGGTTATTCTAGATCCATGGTCTAGGCTCCACATGATGAATGCTTGTGATCCTAAAATCTTGTGATTGCTAAGGTCTCATATAAAAGGCTACCTTATTCCAGACTTTAAGTCCAGACCCCTTATAACATATTCCCAAGTTATATGCTATGGAGATAAGATTGCTGGAGATGTTGTTAATGGTACTCAGCAACAGATGGGTCTCATCAACACCTTTTCCATTACTGCCTTTCAGCTCTTGTTTTCTGGAATGTTTACCAACTTGCCCTTATACACAATCCCTACTGCCAGCTACCCTATCTATTTGCCAGTGTATTTATAGATTGTTCCTTTTAGTTTCCTGCATGGCAGCTAGGCAGCATAGGACTGCATCAGCCTTCAGCATGGGCCTGTATTTTGTGCTAAGACCTAGACCTAATGAAGTACAGCAAAGTTAGGTCTTCAATAGCCAACTCAATGCTTAGTCCCAGCTCTAACCTTGCTATGCTCAGTTAAAGCCTTGACTTTTACAACTCAATGATTAGTCCAATTTCTAACCTTGCTGCACTCAGTCAGAACCTTGAATTTTAGAACTCAATGCTTAATTCCAGCTCTAACCTCACTATACTCAGTTAGAGCCTTGAGTTTCAAAACTTAGTACTTAATCCCAGCTCTAACTGAGTGCAGCAAGATTAGAGCCTTGAGTTTCACAACTCAATGCTTAGTCCCTTCAGTATATCAATAACTCAGACTTGTCAAAGAATTTGAATTCAATATTGAAAAATCAATAAATAGGCTAATATATATACACTTTTGCTTTGAAAACAATTTTTAAGGTATTTTAATAGCTTAAAAAATAACTTATAATATGGAATCAATAGCACCAAGTGTATTAAAGGTATTTACTACTTATATTACAATTTTTCCACTACTTTTCACTGTAAAAATAAGCAACTCTGAAGTAATTACCTTAAAAGGCATAATTTCACATAAGTTTTAGTCAGAATTACACAAGCATTGTCCAAAAGAGGATATTCCCATGAAACAGTCATTGCATTATATATAGACAAGCTATGGTCCATGTCTTTGGCACAGGCCTGTAGTTTTTGCTTAGACCTAGACCTAACTTCATTGTGCTCAGTTAGGTCTTTGATAGCCAACTCAATACTTAATTCCAGCTCTAACCTCACTGCACTCAGTTAGAGCCTTGAGTTTGACAACTCAATGCTTAATCCTGGCTCTGACCTTGCTGTGCTCAGTTAGAGCCTTGAGTTTGATAACTCAATGCTTAATCCTAGCTCTAATCTTGCTGTGCTCAGTGATAAGACCAATTTGTCACTGAGTACAGTTACCAACATCTCCGACTATCTTATTGGGACAGCACATGACCTGGAGATCAGCATAAGATTTGCATGAGACCTTAGCAACCATGGAAATTTTTAGATCACAAGCATTTATCATGTGGAGCCTAGACCATATATCTAGAACAACCTCACCAAAAGCCTCCTTAGCAACATTCATTAGTAATAACCCCTAGCAACATAGGCCCTTCACTTTCAAAAAGAAATATATCAACATGTGACTTCTTGGACCTTTCATTTTTATTGATTACTAACATACTTGGATGGTGTCTACACTTCAGATACTGATGTTTGGTATGCTCTTTATTTTCATTCTGGCACATAGTATGCACCTTTTGACATTGGATACTTATGTTTGGTTACCATCTTGACA
>JABCKS010025374.1:0-17009 GCA_018851325.1 Termitomyces sp. DKA19 | reverse complement strand
CAATTAATAGGCAAAGGCTTGGTGGTTCCCAGGGAGTGAATCACTTAGGCTGGAGTTTGTTGAGAAACCTCTACATTCAGAAGAATAATATTTTGGAAGAAACCCACAATCAACTTCAAGTCTTTATTAAGCAATTAGTGTGGAATCTGAGTAGACTTTCTAAGACTTCAAAAAAGCCCCAGAACTAATAATATTACTCTAACCAAGTACTACAGTGGCAACAGAGTTTGGTGTCAGTTGCTATTGTTGGTTGGGGTACCATGGACCCTTTGTATTGATTTTGGAGAATGTTGAGAGGAAGCCATTGGGGTTTGTTCAAGGGCAGCCAGAGTAGAGAGTTATCTTCTTCCTTTTTTAAGTCATCTTCAAAGGAGTCTTGGGCAGCCCTGGGGCTACTGGGGTTGGAGACTTTAGGGCTTGAAGAGGGCTAGGGATGGAGGTGGATGGCAGCTGTTAGGCTTGCTTTGGTGCCCAAGAATTGCATAGTGAGGTCCCTCCAGTCAATGTCAGGGTTGATTGTCCTGCAACCAAGGGAGCCCCAGTATGATTGGGGTCAATTCTGGAAGTTGAGTGATAAGAAGCCAGACCTGGAAGTAGAGACTATTCTTGAGTACAATGGTGCTGTTGTAATATTAGGAAATTTGGGTTGAAGTGGAGCTTCTGTCACAGAGTTTGAGTTCCAAGAGCTTGTTCAGCATGCTTCAGGGAATGTCTGGCTGGCTGCTGACAAAGGTGCTGGAGGCTCTGCTGTTGATAAGGGTAGGAAGGACTGTTGGGGAGTTGCTGAGTCAAATGTTGATCATAAAGGACTGTGCTGACTTTGAGTGGAGCTGTGCAGAGGTTCAGGGTTTACCAATGGTGTCTTCTGGAGTTTTGAGGTGAGGCAAGATATTGAAGGAAACTGGTCCAGAGTTGGCTGGGCTATTGTGGTTGAAGAGGAGGGTGAGGCTGGGCCAGTCAATGTGGGGATTGGTGGAGCAGAGCTATGGGAAGCCTAAGACAACAAGGGCAGAGGTGTATAGCTTGATGACTAGTAGTCAGAGGTTCTATTGTTGTCCATTGGCAAAGGTCACAGAGTAAGGTTACTATCAAAGAGTATAAGGAGGATGGAGGTGTGGAGGCATTGGAGATGTTGCAGGGCAGGCACCATCAGAGATTCATTGATGAAGTTGTTAGTGGTGCCACTGTTGACTAGGGTGGGAACCAAGGTTGCAGACAAGGAAAGGGTGGTGTAAAGGAGTAGGGCATAAGTAGAGTAGGATAGGGGGTGTACTAGGAGGGTGTTCAAGGATAAGATCATTGCACAGAGAGATGCTGCTGGGGTAGAGAAGACATGGGTGTCCAATCTATAGTCTAGTACATCTTTGAGACCTCGACTGCTGACTTGTTTTCTGTGACCTGATAGTTGCAGTCTTTGCCATTGATGGTCCATATGGCATGTCCCATCACCTGGCATTTAGAGCAATTATTGATAAAATGTCCCTGCTCACTACATAGAATGCAGGCACCTTCCTTCCATTGTTTCTCCTGTGTCTTCTCTGGTATGTCAATCTAAGGCCCATTCTAAATTCTGTTTGTGCATAGGGCCTCCTGATCTTTAGTGGAGTCTGGGGCATTGCTGAGATCCTGGAACTTGTTGGGGTTGGTGTCTGGGAGTTCTGGAGCCTTGTGGAGATTAGTAGTGTTGAGCTAGGTGGATAGGTGAGGTCCTAGGAGTTGGTTGGCACTGGGGGGTCCTTGTCTAGAGAGAAAGCAGGGTGCAGGGCTGGCTGGTGTTGTTGGTAGGGGCAGTTAATTGCCATTGGGTACTTTAGGTTGCTGATTATTGTTGCTAGAAGTGTTCCAGGTAGTTTGAGAATTTGTATTTTTGCTCTGGTCTTTTCAATAACATTGATTGACCTAGGTGACAAGGGCCTTGTAACTATTGTAGGTGGTCTGTTTGAGTGTAAGGCAGAGGACAGCTTTGATTTGCTGGAGTAGGGCATAATGAAGGGCAAAATGTAGAGTATTGTAGTTTCAGCCAGATGATGAAGGTAGTGAATTGTTTGTTGTTGCACATTCAGAGGTGGAAGAGGTTCTCCTTGGCTTCTACTACAGTATCAAAGACTCTAAACTTACTAGAAAACTCCTAAGTGAAAGTGAGCCAGTTGAAGAGTATGGGGTTATTGGAGTCAAATTGGAGTAGAGCCATATAGTGGTCAAAGGCAATACCTTGTAGGTACAAGGCAGCAAAGGCTACCCATGAGCTCTTAAGTTGAAAAGTGATAGGCCTTAGCTTGGAACATAGTAAAGCATTGTGTTAGAAAGATCCTCTACTTCTAAGGGTCACAGCCAGTGAAGGTTTTAGGCTTTTGTATATTAAGTTTTCCTTTCTGGGCCAGTGCATTGCAGGTGTTGTCCTAGGTGCTTGGATTTTGGGGTGAGGGTCCAGCATTGTAGTAGTAGTAGTAGTTGTTTCTGTTACCATGTTGTAGAGGAAAGTTGTCCATGGCTGAGCCCCATCTACTTAGAGGTCTGCTGTTAGGAGGACCTGGGCTGGTGTTATCTGGAGGGAGTCTCAGAGCCCAGCAGGGAGGAGGGGGTCCCTCTGGGGGTGTTTGTCTAAAGCCATTAGCATCAGCAAGTTGGTTAGAGAATGAGCTTGGCAGGGGTTGAGAAAAACTTATGGAAAAAGGGAGCCTGAGTGCTTCTGGCCCTAAGGGTGGTCATGGAGGAGTCAGAGCATTTTGGTGGGGAAGAGTTGTGTTTGGGGGGGCATTATAGAGAGCACAAAGGTTGAATTAGGGTGGTCTGTCCCAGAAGGGGCCTGGGATTCCATTGCCAGGGGTGGGTTCTATACCAGGTGCCCCAGTGTCATTGACATAGAAGAAAGTGTAGTTGAAGGCAGCATCATCATTGGCAAGAAGTGGCAAGGCTTTTTGGGCATGGGGCTTGGGCTTGGTGGGTTGGCTCCAGGTGCAGAAGGTATTAGAAATGGTATTGGCCCTGGGGCAAGCAGAGAGGGCCAAAGTGCAGGTGGTGGGCTAGTCAAAGAGTCCTTCTACAGGATTGAGAGATCTGAGGATGTCAAATGCTGCATTGAGTTCTTTTTGCTGGCAGAGATTGGAGGCTGGGGTTTCCATTTGTGCTCTGATGGGCTCCCTTTGTACATGGAAGGAGTGGGTGGGGTCTATCAGATTCTCAAAGTGCCAGGTATGGATTTCTTCAACCAGAGTGTGGAGTTTGTTTTGAAGGTTGGCATCAATTGTCAAAGTACTTTATGTAGTTTCCAGGAGGGTGCCCTGTAGATAGTGCTCATTAAAATCAAGGAGATGATCTGCCCATACCTCTGGAGTACCAGCAGTGTTGGGGTGTCTGAGGTTAAATCAGCAGGGCCCAAGCACATCTGGTGAATTCTATAGAGGAGAGGCAGAGGGAGCAGAAAATTTCATTATACTGTTGAAGGTAGGTTTTGACTTGTTGCTGTCTTAGAGAGGGTGGGGCTGGTGTGGGAAGTAGGAACTGGGAGGAAGTGTAGCCATTGAGTTACTCTGGGGGGTCCAGAGATGCAGTGGGGTATGGGTAGGCATAGTGATGAGTGGGAGGATAGATGGGATAGGGTAGGGCTAGAGGTGCTCTAGGTAATCCTCTGGGGTATAAGTGGGGAAGGGCCCCATCTGTGGGGAGTGTTAAGGGGTAGTGCCAGCTGAGGGGTATTTTCTGACTGATGGTGGGAGCATAGAAGGCTGGGTTTGGACACAGGGTCCAGTAGCAGGGAGTGTAGGGGTCCAAGAGTGGCCCTGGATAGAACTGAACTTAGTAATTTTCAGGAACTGGCCTACTATAGGCATTGGTTAGGTAACCAAGGGGGTTGTATACAGGGTTATATGCAGACATCAAGAACAGGGCAAAGGAGAGTCTTGATATTATGTTAGGTTCTGCTGACTAGGGAGGCACAGCTTCACTGGGTGAATCCTTACCAGGCAGACTCAAGGTCCTGCATTTATAACCTGGTGTTCCAGAGAGGGCTGGGTTCTGAGCATGGGTGGCAGCAAGCAAACAGAAGTAGATTAGTGAATCCAGAGGGGACTGAAAAAGTTTAAAATGGAGTATGATGTCTTGTTGGCAGGTAGCTGTAATCAGGCATGAGTTGGAGTAGAGGAGCTTGCAGGAAAGATAGAAGCAGATCAGAGGTAATATCAGGGATCAATCAATTGTAATGCAGTGTTGGAGTGGTTATAAAACAAGCCCAGGATTAGTAGTGGATGTTGGAGATTATGAAAGTTGTGATCAGGGATTGTAGTGGCAGGCTGGAGTAATTCAAGGAGATAAGGGAACTTAGGCACACAAAAAGAGAAAGGAAAATAGGTGAAATGAGATAGAGGTGAGATGAGATAGAGGTGAAAAAAATAGATTCAAGGAAACAAGACTAGGAAATAAGATAGAGACAAGACAAAAACTAGTACAAACCATAACTGAAGAATATCAATAATATCAAGACTACTCTAGCAAGTGCTGCTCTATGACTTATATACTGATTATAGAAGTTACTCTAGAGAAGGTGGGTTAGATGGCAGGCTTGTCAAAGGCACATGGGTCCAGTAGGTGTCAGTTCTGATCAGTTAGTAGGCTGTGATAGTGTAGGAGCATAATCTGTGTTGTAATTGTCAAGATGTTCCAGAAGGATAGGTAGGTCAGAAAGGAGGGTTAGATGTGTAATTGGAATCAGAAGAAGTGTTAGGGATTGCTGGAAAGGCATTGGAGATTTCCTGAGGAGCATGGGGGATTGCTGGGAGGTTGGGATAGTCAAGGGAATGTAGGTGGGTTTTCCTGGAGGAAGGAAGATGTTGGAGAAAGGGTCTGGAGGTTTGGAGATAGATTATGACACTCTATCTACTTCATATCAGCTCTGGGACATTATCTAGTGCCCAGATCAACCTTGGAACACTTGTACATTTCCTTTTTTGTCATTAACTAACCAACTAGTGGGTTCTCACTCTTGGATGTGAGCTCCCAGGTTCTCTGGACCTGATACAAATAGACTAATTAAAATGCTTGAAAAATTTCTTTTTTGATGTATTAGCCTATCTATTAATTGATTAGTATTAACTAACATTATATTCAGCTTATAAGTGACACTTTAACAATATTATACTACAATATTATACTGAATATATTATTATACAAGTAAATTTTATTGTTTTTAGATATAAAAATACTTGAAAAATTGTTTTAAAAATAATAAAAAGTATGTATTAGCCTATTTATTGATTGATCAGTGTCGACTAACATTGAATTCAGCTTATTAGGGAAGCTTTGACAATTCTGGGCTATTGATATACTATATCATATTATATCAGCTACTATTAGAATATTTCAAGTTATTAAAGTGTGAAAAAAATTGTTTTTAAAATAACAAAGTATATATTAGCCTATCTATTAATTAATAAGTGTTAACTAACATTGAATTCAGCTTATAGTGAATACTTAGTTAGTAAGATACATATATAGAGCCTTAAACTAAATCAAGTGAAATTAAAATAAAGAAAAAATTAATGAATATAGCAAAGTTAAGGCTGGAACTAAGTAATGAGTTTTAAAATCAAGGCTCTAACTAAGTACAGCAAAACTGGGGCTGGGATTAAGCATTGTAAGTATTGAGTTTTGAATTTAAGGCCCTAACTAAGTACAGTAAAGGTAGAAACTGAGACTAAGTATTAAGTTTTGAAATAGTAGGACTAAGTATTGAGTTTTGAAATTAAGACCCTAAATAAGTACAGTAAAAGTGGAACTAGAACTAAGTATTGAATTTTAAAATCAAAGCAACTAAGTATAGAAAAATTGGGGCTAAGACTAAGCATTAATTTTTCAAATACTGAAACTAAGGACTGAGTTATGCAAATAAAGCTCTAACTAAGCATAGTAAAGTTAGATCTAGGACTAAGTATTGAGTTTCAAAATTAAGGCCCTAAGCAAGTACAGCAAAATTGAAACTGGGATTAAACATTGAGTTTTGAAGTTGAAGCATTAACTAAATACAGAAAGGTCAAAACTGGAACTAAGCATTGAGCTTTAAATAAAAGCTCTAACTAAGTATAACAAAGTTAGAGCTGGGACTAAACATTGAGCTTTGAAATCAAGGCCCTGATTAAATATAAGCAAAGTTGGTCCTAAGACCAAGTATTGAGTTTTGAAATCAAGACCCACTAAAAAATCTTGTACTTAGACAGTTCTATTGTAATTATGACATTTTATATGAACTGTACAAATAATATATATAAAACTGAGACTAAGACCAAGCATCTATGCTAAAGGTGTGGTCAAACACTTAGTGATAATATAGTTAAAAATGTTATGCCTTTACCAAATTAGAAGGTCATCAGGAAACATGTCATTTGCATGTCTATAAGGTTAAAAATTAACTTTACAAATGTATATGAGCCAATAAGGATATATCCTATAAATATACCTAAAACAGCATTTATGTCTATCACTAGTATATATTGTAGCAATACTATACAGATTGATGACTGTATAATGTCAGCTACATTTTAATATTTGATAATGTCTATTTTTTATGACATTATTGAAAGGTAGATGTATATGTATTTAGAAAATAATATTTTTGTCTTTTTGAATTCTGTGAAAAAGCATAAAGAGCACCTCAGAGTAGTTTTTGAAAGACTATATAAGAACAAGCTCTACTTTAAATAAAAGAAGTGTGAGCTGTATATTGAGCATATAGAATGCCTTAGCCATATTATTGATTTGCAGACTATCTACTCTGATATAAATAAGTTAAATTGAATTCAAGAGTGGTATACTCCTAGAATCTACAATGACATTTAACAGTTGATGTGCTTCTATGTCACCTAGCTACCATGCAGGAAATTAAAAGAAAGCCTATAAATGCACTGGCAACCAAATTGAGTAGCTGGTAGTAAAAAAGGTGTGTGTGAGGGCAAGTCAGTAAATGTCCCAGAGAACTAGAGCTGAAAAGTAGTAATAAAAAAGGGGAGTGTGTAAGTAAAGGGAGTCACTAACACTAGTCTAAGTTGCTAGTTGCTAATGAAAGATTGCTAAGTCACTAAGTGGTAAGAAAGGAAATGGTAAAGACAAAACAATTGCTAAGAGAATGAGGGAGGGGAGTTGCTAATAATAAATGAGGACTAAGTGACAGAATATGGGAGAGGTTAGTAAAGTGAGTGAATGTTGCTAAGGTAGAAAAGAGGAAGTAAGAAGGAGATAAAGGGGTAATAAATTGCTAAGCAAAAGAGTTGCTAGGAGAAGTTGCTAAGGTTGGTGAAGGCCTAGCAATGAAGAGGGATGGGAGCTGGAACATAAGTACAAACAGATAGGAACTGGGGACAAACACAAAGACTAGTTACTAGCTATAGTTGCTAGTGTTGTTAAGACACTAATAACACTATAAGGCATCTATACTTGGTACCATGCTAAATCAAGGACAAGTCTGCTAAGGCTTACTGCTAAGCCATCAACAGTGACAAAGAAGACCAGAAATGAAATCCAAAGCTGAGGGAGGTATGAGGAGCAGAGTACTTAGAAGCTTCAATGGGCAGTGGTAGGCTATATAACCTTTCTTTTTCATGTTGAACTAGGTATGTACAGGGAGTATTTATATGGTAGTCAGTAATATAAGCAAGAAAGGAAAAATGGTCACTAAAGGTAACAGTGTCTGTCAAGATGTCTAAAATTTTATACTGATGTCCAGATAGTAACCAGCCATAAGTACACAATGTCAAAAGTGTATATAAAATGTGTCAAATGGAAGATAAATGAGCATCTCAAATGTAAAATAAGCAAGCATACTATATGTCAGTATTTGAAGTGTAAACACTGTTCAGGTATGTTTGTAATCAGGAAAAATAAAGGGTTTAAGAAGTCACTTGTCCATGATATGTTTTTCCTTTTAGAAGTGAAGTTGTCACTAGCAATTGTTGCTAAGGGGGTTCTTAGCCTAGTTGTTTTAGATTCTAAGGCTAGACTCCACATGATGAAGCTTGTGATACCAAAAGTCTTGTGGTTGCTAAGGTCTCATGCAAAAGGCTACTTTGTTCCAGACCTTGGGTTCAGACCCTATGTGACTTGCTTGTATTCTATAAGAATCAACAAAATATCAAATGTTGGGTCATTCTTGTACTATGTTTCCAAGTCATATGCTATGATAAGATAGACAGAGATGTTATTAATGGTACTCAGTGACAGATGGGTCTTATCACAGTCCATTGGATTAATGAAATATATTGGGAATTTTCTGTTTGATATCTCTGTATACACAGGACCTTTAATGGCTATGATGCAGAATAAGTCACTGTTTCATTAGCACCCCATTCATTAATGGTGTTTTGACATGATTAAATGGATCTGTACCAAAACACTTATAAGCAGGCTAGTTAATCCTTGACACAAGGATCCTACATGGCTCATCTTTGATGCTCTAAAGACAAGTATCAGTGTAATGTATAGAAAAGGACTAAGCTGACAGAAATGTTAGCCAGCTTAGTTTATGTCTAAGAAATTCACTAATGCTTGGCAAAACTATACTATATATGAGCTCAAGATGCTCACAATTATTGAAGCACTTTTTAAATGGGAGAATAAGCTTCTAGGATATAAAATCTGTGTAATTGCAGATTACAAAGCCTTTGAGTTTTTGAAAACTCAACAGAACCTGTCTCTTATTAACAACAATGGATGGACTATATATTAAAATTCAACTTTGACATTACATATGTTAAGAGAGAACTTAACAAGTGGGCAGACTGGTTGTCCTGCTACTTTAAATGTGACTCTTCTCAAGATATGCACTATATCTACAATTATATATGTGCAGATGTACAAATTAATCTAGAAAGAGATGACTTGCCTCCTACATAGCTATAAAAAATATAGATGTAGCTGGATCAAATTTGCATGCTCTACAATGTATCTGTACACAGAAGCTAGCAGGTGTAGGATTGTCATAAACTTTGTAATGACAAAGTACAAAGGCTTACTAACAGTATTGAGAGCAAAGAAGGATTAACTCAGGCCAATGTAGGCTTGGCAAGCTTTAAAGGCTCTAAATATATGATGTTGGGGTTAGCTATCTTAGAAATGGCCAACTAACCTTGACTGAAGGATTGTACAGATAAAGTCTTTCTTTCTTAGGTTTAAACTTTATATAGCAAAGGTAAGCTCTTTGCCAAAGTTCTAACCTGACTAAAGAACTACAGATCCTTCAAAGGGGCAGATAAGTTGATTTGAACCACTAATGTAGTGAAACATAAAGTATTATATATGACTAAGTTGCTTAATCAAGCACAAAGCATAGTCAGACACTTTGGCATTCAGAGAATGACAGAGTATATCTGTTATTGGTATTGGTAGCTAATGATAGTTGCAGATGCACAAGCATTCTGTATAACCTGTCAATTATATTAAGAGACAGAAGAAAGCAATCAGCTCCCTTTAGAAAAACTGCATTTCCTGCTTATACCAATTGAGCTTCAAGACATGATAAAAATGGACTTTATTGGTCTATTCTTGGAGTTTAAAGGTATAACTACCTGTAGGTAGTTATTTGTCACATGGTAAGCATAGTATACCTTGTACTAGTATATACCACCATAATAGCATTTTAGCTATCATAAGTTTATCTAAGAGAAATTGTGAGACTTCAGTCTCCTAAGCTTGATCATGTAAAATTCATATCAACATGGTAACATGAATTGTACAAACTATTAGGAGTTCAGCTCTGAATGTCAATAGTCTTCCATCCTCAGACAGATAGGCAAACTGAACATGCTAATTAGAATATTAGCCAGATCTTGTATATTGTAGTGCATCTAGATCAGAAGGACTGAGTAGATTGAATTGATCTAACTGAGTTCATAGTTAGTGCAAGCATCTCTGAGATGGTAAAGTATATGCCATTTATAAATTGGGAGATCACATCTGATTTTATAATTCCAAAAGAAATCAAGAAGTTTACCTATCAAGCTCTAGAAAACTTGGCTGCTATACACAACATGATAATTAAGGCATGCATAAGTGACTAGATCTAGAGCTGGAGAAAGATGCATTGGTGTACCTTTTGACTCAAAACCTCAACTTTCCAGAAAAACAGAGCTAGAAAGCTCTGCTCTAAGTAAATTGGGCTATATAAGATCTTAGAAATCTTTAGTAAGACTCTCAACTATATATTGGAGCTGCCACTAGCTCTTTAGGAACAAAGAATACATTATAAGTTCTATATAGTGTTGCTTTGTCTATATAGAGTGAGTGACAACATGCTCTTTTTCAATTATGTGACTTTAAAGCTGGACAACTTCAGAGCATCTGATAACCAGGAATGGTTTGTCAATAACCTTATAGGTCATTACTAGAAAGGCAAGAACCTTGAAGTTGAGGTTTGATAGAGTCTGGGGGACACTACATGGGAGTTCCTTGATTAATATCTAGAAGTACAGAACATTCAGTACTCTGTACAGTTAGCTAAAAGATATAAGTCAAATTGACTTAGTGTAAAATTTATAGGGGCCATTAGTATAGCAGCCATCATATATTATGTCAGCCAGTTTTTAAGCTGACTAGATATTGAAAAATCTCTTGAATTTCTTCCTCTTTTATATGCTAGTATCTATATACCAGATTTTAAAAAGGCTTGTTACTTAATAGGCAAGCTGGATGTAAGTGATACAGGATTGAAGAAAGTATTGTCTAGTCTTATAGTCTTTGTTATAAGTGTTGGAAAGAATAAGGCAAGGTATTTTCAGAGTGTCCTATCATTGTAGCAGTAAAATAAGCTAGTGATAACATAGTAGGTGATGTAAGAACTGTTTGAGGAGTTAAAAAAGGGAGAAGGAGATGTTGAAGAAGGATTTGAAGGGAATATGCAATAGTCTCTGTAGATTAGTGTAAACTGGTGAGTTCATTAATATAGGAGGTGAGAGAAGCTTATGTAAACTGCACCTGTGTCTCTAAAGGCTGACATATAGTGCTAGGCATTGTCTTGAGGGCTGGAAGTATCTAAGGGGTCTACTGGCAGTGTTGGAGTAGTCATAGAGGCTAATTAGGTTGGGGTTAGGGATACAATAGTAAAGAAAAGACTTATAAGAGTAGGAGTAGCTCTAGCAGCTAAAAAGGGGCTTCCAGACTGAAATGAGAGACTTGTTCTACTATAAGAGTGACCCTTGGAGGCTGTAGCTTAGTTATACAACTGGCAGAGGGAGATCCAAAGTATATTGAATATCTATAAGAAGTTCTAGAGGTCTAACTACTTACATAGTCTAAAAAAACACTATATAACTATATAACACTAAGTCTGGAGTCCAATTCTAAAAGTGGAAGTTTATCTTGATCAGCCTCAATCTTCAGCCTTCTGAGCCACTCTAAAGTAGCACCATTGAATAGCCCTGATTTTAAAAGTACTTATCACTATAAGATAGAAGGATGGAAATGGAAGGACAGCTCAGAATAAGGGAAACAAGAATAGGATCTAACTTGGACAGGTCCTCTGAGAAGACCCTCAGATACAGTCTATATAGAACTGCACAATATATATATATATATATCAAACTCAGACTAAGACTAAGCATCTATGCCAAAAGCATGGTTACAACACTTAGTACACTGTATTGTAAAATATATTACAAATATTCTATATTATTGAGGGTTGCACTAAACTTAGCTAACTTAGCATAGAGGATAGTCATTTTAGACAGATTACTCCTCCTAAGCTTTAGTCCTTCTGGTATGACTAGTTGGACTGAGAAGGAATGCTTGATTACTGCTTAAAAACAATTATGTATTGTTTAACAGTGACATTTATAAGCTTTCTCTACTTTTTGAGTAATAAGATGTCTATAGTGTTACAGAGGCATGGAGACCTTCTATGGTTATCTTTCAAGAAAGGCTGTCTTTCAGAGAGAGCTGTAGGCTTCATTATCTGAGACAGTTATCCTGCATTCAGCAAATTTATTTCTTTGTTCCTATAGCTATAGAAAGGTCCTGCTTCTAGAGATGGTGGTGATCTTTGGCCAAAATAGGAAGGACCTATCTAGATTCTCTACTTTCTCTTTCCAGTAGGGGCAGTCCTTGATAAGGACTAGAGGAGATGATGGCCTAGGTCAAACTTTATCAGATAGTCTCCAACTAGGATCTTCTCCACCTCCTTTATGCAGCTCCTGATATAAAGAAAGTCTATTACATCTGTAGGCTGGCTGCTTGGAGCATGCAGATAGGCTCTAATGGGTCTCATCCTGCTTCTCTATATATAAGGAACAATCATCATGTTTCCCTATCTTTATTTACAATGTATATTCTAATAGAACATATCTTTCAAACCAAGTATTATGAGAGATGTTCCCTTGAAATCTTGCTTTTGGTTATTAACAAAAGACTAACAAAAGTCCTTCAAGTCACCATTCTAGAATTACTGTAGCACAATCTGGTCCTCCAATATAAGAGCTTGTTGTATAGACCTATAGGGTCTCCATCTCACTAGTGACTGATTCACAGTCATTATAGACCTAATGTCAGTCATTGCTAGGTTAGTAGTAGCCAATGTGCTCAATATTACTTATTGCTAATGTTCCACAACAGCTTGATATGCAATAAAGGCATGTGGTGTTTCTTCAGGTTATTATAATATCTGTAAGCAGGATCAACACTTCTTCAACAGAAGACAGTAAAAGCAACTGAGTCACTCCTGCAATTGGCAATAGAAATGCTGAGGATAACTAAATTCTTGCAATTTTTTCCTCCAGAGGTACTTGGTCACCTTCTGTACTAAAAATGCCATATAAAGTTCTATAAACCTTACTGAATCAGTAGAGATAATTTCCTCACCTAATAACCACTGTATAACAATATATTTAGCTACTCTTGTAACTAAATATACTTGTGTTGAAGTTTTGTGATCTGATCTTGTTACCACTAGAGGATTTTGTCTGAAATACTCTCTTCATTCATGTCAGGTGTCAATAACATTCTCTGGAATTTTTTCAATGAACACAGATGTTGCACCTCCCAGACTACTTAAAGCAGTTCTGAACTGCAGATGTAGCTTAATAGGAGCCTTTTATAGGTCCACAGTTTTACTTTGAAAAATTTACTATAAGCCTTTAGTTGCAATATATCTTGCTTGAGTGAGTTTAAAGTTCACTATTGTTTTGCCTTCCTTGTTTCACTTTTCTTTGGGATTCAAACCTATCTATATGCTAAATTACTATTTTTTCAGAGTTTAGCTCTACATATGTCTTTTTGTCATGGGTCTCTAATTTTATATACCTTCATTGTTATAAAGCCCTTTTCATTGTTATATATTATGGTTCTATAGATATCTTGATGCTATAGGGCTCCAATCCTATCAAAGGACACTTCCTAGGTTTTTTTTATCTGTTTGAAGGCTATATTTTGGCAGTTCTATACATGTTCCTTTGAAATATTCTTAAACTAATATAGGTTGTCATAAACTTTTTTAGTAAGATATATGCTGCATGAAATTAAGACTAAGATCATATTAACCATATCCATCTGAGCTTGGCAGAACCATTTGTGCTTAGAGAGCACTGCTCAGTAGAGAACCTGACTGTGGATATAGGACAACCAGATTTCAAGGAACTTTGCTTGCTTAATAGTATAGTATCAGGTAATGTCATCACTGCTAATCTATTGGAACTGATCTTCTAGGTTGATAGAAATTATTCTGGAAAGAAGCTTTACAGATCCTGCAGGAACTGTTCCTGTTTTCATTGCTGTCCATTAGGAAGACTACTATTTTGGATTGCATGCTCACTGTGTCTAACAAGAAGTTGTGCCCTGTTGCTACAAGCTTTGATATATCAAAGGACAAGCTAACCTTTAACAAATGGAGAAGAGCAGTCAATAACATTGTCAAAGCTATATGAACTCATTCTTGAACAGAAGATAGTGGCTTGAAAAGGGAAAGAGTTATGATTTAGGTTACAGATTGTTTTAACAAACACTTTCATGCCCTGAACACATGCCAAATACCAGGCTATAGTTTTTTTTTTGTATAAAATTATGGCTGCTAACTTATGCATCATATATTTATTGATCCTATAAGTTTTGCATGGACACTTTTCATCCTAGCATTTATTAAAAAAGTGTATGACCTACTAACATGATGTATGGCTTGTGTCAGGATCCCTTGACCCTGGAGGGGCTCCTACAGAGCAAAAGAACCACCAGGCAGACTTGATAGCAAACAAGTATGTGGATGAGTCAAGAAATAAGAGAACTGAAAAAGGTAAACCTGGAAACTGATAGATTGAAGAGGAAGAGACAGGAGGATGAACACAAGTGAAAAGCAGACACAATAGGTAATCTCAAGACTGGAGTGTAGCTACAAACTAGGGGACCTTATATAGCTGTAGGACACTACTAAAGGGGGAAGCTGGAAGCAATCTAAGTCAGGTAGGAGTGATCTAACATAAGTGGAAGTGATCTAAGTCAAGTGGAAGTGATCTAAGTCAGGTGGAAGTGATCTAAGTCATAGCTGGGAGTGATCTTAGTCAAGAGGAAGTGATCTGAAATAAGGGAAGCAATCCTAGAAGTGATCTGGAACAGGTGGAAGTGATCTGGGACAGGTGGAAATGATCTGGGACAGGTGGAAGTGATCTGGAACCTGTGGAAGTGATCTGGAATCTGTAGAAGTGATCTGGACCTGTAGAAATGATCTGGAACAGAAAAAGCAGTCCTAGAGGTGGCTAAAACCTGAATGTGGCTGAAACAGGACTGTGGCTGAGATCTGAGAGTGTGGCTGAGATTCAGAAAGGAACTGGTAGAAGCTGAGGTTGGATGATGGTGAAGGGAAGGGGGAAATAGGATGGGTCCTGATAGCTTGCCACAATAGCATCTTTTTTTTTACATACAGTCCTTTTTGTCCTTATATCATTTTAACCAACATAAAAAAGTGCAAAGGCTACAATTTGTGGGCACCAGCATTAGATAGGTCAGATGTCTCATGTACAGCTCAACTGAATGCCAAATTGTACTATTTCAACCTGAGATTTTGCACCAAGAAATTATGGTGAATATCCAATGGAAATTCTATTTGCTTTATTTTCAATAGTATCTCCTTCTGTCATAAGGGGACTAAATTGCATACATTATCCATTGATTAGCCTTAGTGGACATTGATATGCTCCTATGCCACCTAGCTGCCATGCAGAAAACCAAAAGAAAAACCTGTAGATGCACTGGAAACCAGATAGAGTAGCTTGCAGTAGGAAAGGGGTGAGGGCAAGTTGGTAAATATCCCAGAGAATGAGAGCTGAAAATGTAAGGTTAAAGGTGAAGGACAAGTGAAGAGAATCACTAATGCTAGCCTAAGTCACTAGATACTAACAAAAGCTCACTAAGTCACTAAGTGATAAAAAGAGGAAAATAACAAAGATGAAGTAATTGCTAAGAGTGTAGGTGTGAGGAGTAGCTAAGAGTAAAAGGGGGGACTAAGCAATAAGGAATGAGGAAGTCAGTAAGAAGGTTAGCAAACATTGCTAAAAGAAGGGGTAAAGGAGTAGCATAAAGAACACAAGTCACTAAGACTAGAGTTGATAGGATAAATTGCTAAGGTCTGAGAGGGCTCAGTGATGGAGAGGAAGAGGGACAAGAACATAAATCAAGTCAGAAAAGGACTGGGGACAAACATAAAGACTAGTTGCTAGCTATAGTCACTAACATTGCTAAAATACTAAAAACACTCAAAGACACCTATACTTAGTGCTACACTAAATCAAAGACAAGTTCACTGAGGCTTGTTGCTGAGCTATTAACAATGATGAGGATGACAAGAAATGAGCTCTGAAGCTGAGGGCAAAGTACTTGGAAACTTTCTTGGTTAGTTTCTTTTTCATGTAGAACTAGGTATGTACAGGAAGTATTTATACTGTTTGTAAGTAATGTAGTCAAGAAAGGAAAGATTGTTGCTAAAGGTAATGGCATCTGTCAAGATGTCTGAAATACATACTGAGTGTCAAAATGGTAACTAAGTGTAAGTATGCAGTGTCAAAAGTGTATAATAGGTGTTAAATGGAAAATAAAAGAGCATACCAAATGTCAGTATCTGAAGTGTAGATGTTGTTCTGGTATGTTGGTAATCAAGACAAGATAAATGAAAGGTCCATGTCACATGTTCTTTTAATCTGAGCTTTTTAAAAGAAAAGTGTTAGTGTTGCTAAAGGGGGGTCCTTACCTTGGTTGTTCTAGATCCAAGGGCTAGACTCTACATGATTGGCTCATGATCCAAAGAGTCTTGTGTTCACTAAGACTAGGTGTTTTGACCATGCCTTTGGCATGGATACTTTGTCTTAGTCTTAGTCTGTTATATATATATATATATTATTTGTGCAGTTTATACAAAATGTTATAATTGCAGTGCTACTGTCTAAAAACAAAATTATTAAGTGAGCCTTGAGTTTCTAACTCAATGCTTAGTCCAAGCTTTAACCTTACTGTGCTCAGTTAGAGCCTTGAGTTTCAACTCAATGCTTAGTCCCAGCTCTAACTGAGCCCAGTAAGGTTAGAGCCTTGAGTTTTCAATTCAATGCTTAGTCTCAGCTCTAACCTCACTGCACTCAGTTAGAGCCTTAAGTTTTCAACTTAATGCTTAGTCCCAGCTCCAACTTCACTGTGCTCAGTTAGAGTCTTGAGTTTTCAACTCAATGCTTAGTCCCAGGTCTAACCTTGCTGCACTTAGTTAGAGCCTTAAGTTTTCAACTCAATGCCAAGTCCCAGCTCTAACCTCACTGCACCCAGTTGGAGCCTTAAGTTTTCAACTCAATGCTTAGTCCCAGCTTTAACCTCACTGTGCTCAGTTAGAGTCTTGAGTTTTCAACTCAATGCTTAGTCCCAGCTCTAACCTTGCTGCACTTAGTTAAAGCCTTCAGTTTTCAACTCAATGCTTAGTCTTGGCTCTAACTTTACATATATATATATTTGTTTTAAAAATAGTTTTTCTCTCTATTTTTACAGCTTAAAAACAATAAAATTCACTTATATAA
>JABCKS010025372.1:0-17075 GCA_018851325.1 Termitomyces sp. DKA19 | reverse complement strand
CCGCGGATTCGCGGAGTTGGACTGCGCTGGGTACTTGTATTCGCTTACAATCCGAAACGAATTCCATGTAAACGCATCGTGTCCCTGCAGGTTCGTTCTCTTTCGCCTTCGTCTTCGGACCCGGGCCACGCACGGCACAGAGTTAGGGAAGTTTAACTTACGGAAATTACCAATTGGACTCAGGCGTCCAGTGGTGAATCGCATCGAATCCACGTTCTTTTTCAACCCTCATTTTATTACTTTCTACATCCACTCATCTAGTACGTCTGCTTCTGCACCATGTCTGCGCCCTGCTACAAGCTTACCTTCCAAATACAAAATTTCTTCTATCGAACAACTGATTCCGATTCTTTGACTTGAATGTTCACTGTTTCATTCTTGCCATTCAGGGACACATACGCGCCAAGCTCCAATCGTCCTCCTAATCATGCCCCCCCCAATTCAAATTGTTCTTCTGTCTTGTAATCCTGTTGTTCGAGCGCCCGTACCGACGTCGGCAGTTCTCAGGAGATCCCAGAGCACCCTTGCCCTCATCAGGTTCACGTGTCGAGATCCGCTTCGATGAACTTTGTCAGGGCCAGTCAGTGAGCGTGCCATGCATAGGGTCTTCTCGGTGCTTCTCCCCCGATGGACGACTCTTTCCTGGAGGTTGTCTTATGTACGCTCAGCGAATCATGAATTGATTGATACCCATTCATCCAAAAGCTCGAACCAGCAAAAAAAACTCGAACAAAAAATCTTGAAGACGATGCCGTGGTGTTTATGAAGCAAAAAGCCATTATGACGTACGCGTAGGATGAAAACCAATGACGCTACTTGATCCGTTATAACAGGGCCATCAGCTTTAAGTTTGCCGAGGCATGGCATACGTAGGATTACACTTATACTCTTGAAAGATCCAATTGAACGACTGGGAGGTCCGACATAGTTTGGGAAATATCAAAATAGCTCAAAAACATGTTTCCGGTAGATTTCTGCAGGAGCTTCTGATTAGTAATGACAGGCTTGAGTTTTGACCCCCTGACTATGGCAACTTCTCCAGAACAGCGAAGATAGCCTGGAAGAATTGCAATTGGCAGAGACGTCGACCTACTTGCTCGAAATATATGTTCTCCAGGTGGATCCATGAGACAGGGCAGTGATACTTCTTTTTTTTTCTTTTTCATGGCTCAGACAAGCTGACCATGTCACTTATTGTTGCAAAATCTAAGATTAACTTATTGGCACAAAGCTCTACAGACTTGGCCAACTTGTCATACTTAGATCTGCAAGAACTCAGGGCTCTTTTGTACTAAAACTCCCTCCAATAACAATATAGTATTAGATAAGGCAATTGTAGTCACTTCTGATGCAGAGAAAGGCTCAAAAAAGGGGCATACCTGCTCTAAATGTGGGGGGAGGGGGTTGGCCACAAGTGAAATGAGTGCAAAAATAAAAAGGACTCTGGGAGTGCAAAGCCAAAGCCTAGCAGCTCTGCAAATGCTGTTAAAGCTTCATCTAGCAATGACAAGTTTGCATTTGCTGTTGAGGAGGAAATTGATCTTAATTCCCTGTCTGACCTCTATAGTGAGTTTCAAGTCCAATGTCTCAAACACTGATGAGTTTTGGGGGTATTGCACCAATGCTGCCATAATGGATGATGACTGGTTCTCTAAAGTTAATGAGAATGAGGTGACTGATGCTGAAGTCACCAAGGATTGGAGCTGTGTCATAGCTGGTCTGGGCTCATTATCCTTAGAGGGCATGCTGAGCAATGGGGAGCCAATTCCTGAGATGATTGAGGTCACAAGTCATAATCCATTGAACTCTGCTCACATTGAGCTGTTTGACTCTGGGTGTACTTCACATATTTCTCCTTACTGTGATGACTTCACCAAGCTCACTCCCATTGACCTCAAACCATTCCATACTCCAAACAAGAAACCATTCAGTGCCACAGCAAGAGGTGAGTCAGGAGAAAAGTGGGTGAGGGAGTTTGACAAGTATTTCATAAGTCTTTTTCTTTCACTTTTTAAATAATGGTTGCTAACATTTTCTCTTGCTAGACCCCCCCTGTACCTTTATAATACCTGCTTGAGGACCTAGAAACTGAGATGACAGTAAGTGCTAGCAGTGTTGCTTGGACTAGCAACATTGCTAAGATATCTTTGAGCTTTTCAATGAACTGTCTTCTAATGACCAATTTTTCTTTGAGCATCCCTCATGCAAGCTGGCAATAATAACTAGGGCTGGCCACAGTAAGAATTGTGGAGATGTTAATAGAGTGGATTGTGAGAATACTGGGGAGGCCAGGCCCTCTACTTCCAGGTGTGTGGCTAGCAGCATTGCTAAGGAGCCAGTGACATTACCAAAACAGACCAAGGCTCCTAGGGAAAAAGGAACAGGAAAAATAAGAGAGGAGGCTAAAGAAGATGCTTTTGAAGTATATGTCATTTTGTTTGCTAACACTTATTGACTTTCACTAATGCTCTCAACAAAAACAGTGCAAGATATATTTAGCAATAAGAAGCTCATAGGTCTCCTTTAGTGGAGGAAGATAACAATGGTGGTGGACACAGGTATGAAGGCTGGCATAGTCTTAGAGAAGGCCAAGGGAAAGTTGATGGTGTCACTAGCAGAGTAACAGGAGTTCAAACTCCAGCAAGGTGCAGTAAATGAGTTGGTATGGTTAGGAAAAGACCTATCCTTACTGGAACCCCTAATACCTGCCTTACTGCTTTAAGGGTATAAAGACCAAGCAGCCAGAGTTGATTGACATTTCCAGCAAGAGGTAGACATTGCTAAAGCTGAGTTGCTAGAGGTGCAGGCCCAGTATCTGGTTGCTAAGCAATCAGTAGTGACTCTTGCTGGATATAAGGGCAATTGTCAGGCTTTCTTGGCCTGGCAAGCAGAGAACAGAATCAGAGAGGAAGAAAAGGAGGAGGTGGAGGAGCTACCTAGCAATGACACTGACTTTGACACTTTGCAATGGCTGCTCTCCTATCTATATTTGTATTTTATTAGTATTATAGACATATACTAGCTCCTTTAAGGGGCTTCATATTTTCTTTTTGTATAGTTAGTAGATTGGCCCCTTTAAGGGGCCTAATACAATGCAACATATTGGTAGTGATCAGAAAAAGGCAAGGAAGTGAAATGTAAAGTGTGAGGAGAGGATAAAAAAGGAAATATAAAATCATATAAGATCAAAATCAAAGAGAAGAAATAAAGATAGAAGTGTTGCCATATACTAGCAACTGTCACTTAACACTGGCAACAATAGGGGAAATACTCAGTAGATCATTATGGTATGACAACCCCTAAAGGTGTGCTGAGCACTAGTAACAAGTCACTAAGCACAGCATCTTAATGAAAGAAAGAAGATGGCAATGAAACTATTTATGAAGTGTTTTAAATAAGCAAAATGTAATATAAGAAAGATAAGATGGAGGACTTGATGTTTTTATCAGATATATGATGGGTTTTCTAAATAGATGGCAAATGTATAGGTAAAAGGAAAAGTAGAGACAAAAGAAGTCACTAAAGCTTAGCAAATGGTTTTTAGTTGTCACTGTTATTAGCAATATCAATAGTGTCATCATCATCCACAAGGTTGGTTTATTCAAGTTTATATAGGTGGGAGGTGTCAATATCAAAAGCATTGCTAGGCACTAAGATATGTTCTCTAGCAAAAAAGGGGACCAAGTGAAAGGCAGCTACTGGGCAATATAAGACTAAACCATCTAATTTACAAAGAATGTCAATGTCTCCATAGTTATAAGAGATTACTATGAGGGGACCTAAGTAATGAGGCCTTATCTTTTTATTATATGTAACCTTGATCTTAGCATTCCTCATCAAGACAATGTTGCCAGTCTGAAAATTGTAATCACAGATTATATCAGTGTGTTCTGCTTTAAATTGAACAGCAGCTAAGCAATGAGTGCTAAGGACATTGTTGTAAAGTTACTTAAAGGTCTTCTTGGCAATGTTGAAGATTGATTGCTTAGCAGACTATGAGGTCAGTAGAAGACAGGAGGGAATTTAGCAGCAGTTGCAGGTATGTCACTTTTACTATGTCAGCTAGAAGAAGGGAGTGGGTACTAGTAACAGCATAGTAGGGAGAACAACTCATTTGCTTGTAAACTGTAACACATTCTAACCAAAAGACTAAATAAGAAACAGTACTCCACCTAGACTGATCACCATTAACAGCCTCAAAGAGAGCCTGGCAAATATCAAAGTGAGGTCACTTAACTATACTATTAGTATGCTTGTTGTAACTTGAGACCCAGATATAGTGTGTATTATACTTCTTTGCTAAGTAAGCAACTGCCTTTCAGAATAGATATGCCATTTGTTGGTAACAATTTTGCTAAGGGCTCCTGAGCAACAAATGACATCTTTATATAACTACTTAGCAATAGCATTGCTATTTGCCCTAGTAAGTATATGGAACTTGGGATAATGCATTAGCAAATAGCATCCTTGAATAATATACTTGAACCTATTAGATAACAGCATAAATATAGTGTCAATGTATATTTTGCTAAACAAAGGCATAGATGTAGTGACAGTCAGTAGAATAAGTATTTTAGTTGTCTGATGGATCTGGCAGATGTGGTAAGTACAAATATACCAAACAAGGTCAGCACTAACTTGGAACCACCAAAAGCATTCCAATAAGGCTGAGTGGGTAGTAAAGAGTCCTTTATGACTTTAAGTCACCATGTATGGCTTGTAAGATATATAAGTAGCAGTCAGTAGGGATGAATAACTTATAGGTGCCATCTCTATTCTATAACCAGAGTTTACTGTCAGCAAGAAAGAACATAGATGCATAGTAAATGAATGTGGCATAGGAATTATTGCTGAGGTTGTCAGGCCTGATCAGGTTGCTAAGCCACTTCTAGACTATAAGGATATAAACATTGTTAGCAATAGCCTTAGCACTACATTGCTATAAGTCATAATAGCATCATCATATAGAGGCAGAAAATTATTTCTAGTTGCTAGTTATAGGGATAAAGTATTTATGGTGCCATGAACAAATATTGCTAAGGGCTAAAAAGGCTGAAACTTGAGGAGAGGGAGTAACAATTATAATGCTGAAGAGATATGGTAAAGTAAGAGAAGGGGGAGCTGCACTTGATGAATGAAGCCATGTAATTGATTGATCTAGTCCTTATAGATGGAGTCATCACTATTATCTGTGGGGAGGGTTGCCAGGCTGTAGCAGGCATTGTGAAAGTCCACCAGAGCTATGGAAGGTACCTTTAACCTGAACAAGCTCAAAGTGGAACATCAGGATTACTATGATCCAGCAATTCATGCTAGCAAGAGGCTGTATGTCAGGGTTCTGAAGTATACCCTTAATATAGTAAGCATTAACTTTATTGATGAAGTTCCTGACTCCAATTAGGTATATCTGTAAGGCCTCAAGGGCATAATCAAAACTATAAAGCTCAAGCTTGGGCTGATTAAATCATGTTTCCCTGTCATCAAGAGTGGGGTGATGGAGCCAAAATCATTGTAGTGATGTTCTTTGTAGTTGTCACTAAGGCACTGTTAAAGGTAGTATCCTACAGCAATATATAACATGTCAACTACTAAAATCACAGGGTTAGGTGATTTTTAGTCAATGAAAACAAGGGGCTTAGTGTCTTGTAAGGCCTTAATGAGATTGTGCTAAGTATTAATTTGGTCAGGACCAAATTCAATAGGAATGCCAGTTTGGGTGAGTTTTATTAAGTCATTAGTACAATAGGTAAAATTCTTAATAAAAATTCTAAGGATGCTAACTGTACTTGAGAAGGCTTGAACTTTGGATAGTAACTTGTAGGACCCCAGCACTCAAGCAGGGCTAATTGACTCTTATCTGGTATATAACTGCTAGGCATGCAAATATGTTCCAGGATCTTAAAGGTTGGAGCATACAAGATGAGTTTGTGACCTGAAAATATACTGCCATGATACTTTATTTACTAAAAAATCCTATTAAGGAGCTCAAAGAACTTTCAAAGTGCTAAGCAAATGTTGGAGTTAGCAGGATGCTTAGCAAGAATACCATCAACAAGTTTCCAATCTTTAGGACCTTTAGTGCCAATGTTGTTGATAAAGCTGAGTACATTATGAGGGATCTTAAGTTGTAGGATGAAGGTAATGTCATTGTGGAAGATTAGTACTGAGTTAGTCCAACCTATTAGTAAGGTCACTAAGCAAAGCACACTAAAGGGGGTCTGGAATGTTGTTAAGTCATATGAGGCCAGATCAATAAGCTACTCATCATAAGCAATATAGAGGTTGAGTATAAGTACTACAAATATGTCCAGAAAAAAATTCAGCAATGTGATCTGGGAACAGAGGAACTTCAGAGTGATAGATAGTGACACAGTTTAGCAGCTTTAGAGTGGGAACAATTTGGAGCTTACCATTCTTCTTCAGAATAAAAAACCAGCAGGATTGGCAAATGGAATTGTATGGTTTGTAGACACCAGCCTTGATATTATCATGGATGATTCCACAGAGTTCTTTTTTGAGACCTTGGAAAATTAGGCAATTGTGCTGGACCCAAGGAATGTAGAAGATAGTCAGTATTTGGACTAGTAGAAAGAAGTCAGGATGTAAACTTCCTTATTTAGAATCTTCCCAAGTAAAAGCTATTTCTTGTTTAGCAACAAAATTCATGAGTATGTTAAGTTTGTTGCTAGTGAGGACACTAGTGTTGGGAATTGCTGGGTTGGTACAAAGGGTGGGGGATTTGGATTGAGTGTTAGTAATGTTGCTAAGGGATTGCTAATGATTTGTTGCTTGATTCTGAAGTTTTTGCTAATGTGGCCAGTGACTGGTTTGATTTTCATGGCAACAGGCTTGTATTTCTTCTTTACCTGCACCCTTTTTCTTTTAGCAGTTTCATGGAGTAATATCTATAATATAAGTATTGAGGGGAAGTGTCTGTCCAAAAATCAAAGCAATAGAAGAATTTGTAGAAACAAAGTAAAAATGAGATTGTAGTAAAGAATGGAAAAGATCACAGGTAGTAGTGTAAAGGTAGGCCAAAGCAGAGTCTGTATATGTGCAAGATTTTGTAAGTCAAATGTCTTTGTCCAAATTACAAGAAGCTATACATGTCACTAGACCAGTTGAATGATTGTAGCTGATGATTGTCACTATTTCTGTAGCATCATCACTATTCTCATTGGTGGTAAAAGTAATAGAGTGGCTCTGTTTTTTAGTAAACCTTTTGGTGGTTATGTCTTTTGTACTTATTGCATGAAAATGTTGATATGGTGTAGTTGTATACCAGAATTCAGATCAATGGTGGTAATGGTTATTATAATGTTGCTAAGAGTGTTGACTACACTTCTAGTAAGGACATCAAAGGGACAGCCAAGCAAGATGTCATAGATAGGGGACTATAATATATAAATCTAAAGATATAGGGTTAAGTCACCAATAGTGCAGGATACATTCCAGACAAGTCTTAGTAATTGATTCAGTATGCCATTAGTGCTTTAAATGTTTGAGACCATACTGAAGTTGTAGGAGAGGCTGAGGTCATTAGTAATTTTGATGGACATGGAAATAATCTGAGAACTACTATCTATAATGTATTCTATCTCTTCTTAGTTGTTAATCAGCATCATAATGAATCATAGCAACTAGGAATTCTTAGTGACAGTGAGAACTACAGGCTTCTCCTCAGGAGAGAGCAACTCAATGTAAGCCTTGACTGGGCCCACCAATACAACCTGGGCCTAGTCTGAGGTAAGTCTATAACTAGTAGTGGCATTTGATCCTAGCAAAAACTATAGCTCATCTATAGTAAAAGTCAGTAATGCTTCTTCAAAGGTGTCACTCAGGTCCTATACTATATTAGCATTTGTACTGGCAAGTTGCTTAGGTATAATGGTGGTTCTGAGCTTATTTCTGATGTCTGGTGCCATGGAGCAAAGTTTACCAACTGATACTATGGCCTTAGTATTTAGAACCCAATCAAATACTACCTTGAACTAGTCAATATTGTAAATAGAGGGCATCATTCAGTAAGTGGTATCATTATGTCAGTTGCAAGTAGCAAAGTTACAGTTAGCAGGAGGAATATAGTGACTAGAAATACCAGAAAACAGATGAACAGGGGCTGGTGAATAGGCTTGGGAACCTTAGCAACAAGGGGCAGATCATTAGTAATAGAACATTCAGATGCTTTGCCTTTGTGATCTGGCTTAGTAGCAGAAGTTAGTATGAGGTCAGAAGGAGGAATGGTCACTGGAGTATTGCTAGTCATTGGGGCTGCTTAGGCATATTGTTAGTCATTCAGTAAATTGCTCAAAAGACTTATACACCATCAAACTTTTTTCCAGCTTATTATAGGGTAAATAGTTTTCATTTCAAAGCCTCAATATGTTTGTTCTTGGTGAGTGATCAATAAGTAGCAACATTATGTTGCAGTACCTTGTAAATTAGTAACTGCTACATAGTTACTTGCTGTCAGGACTCCACTAATTTCACCCTGCCAACCTAGTCACCCCACTATTCCTGCTAACCCAAATATTTACTTAGCCCTTTGGGAGTTCTTTGAGCTCCTTAACCAGATCCTCCAGTGAATGAAGTACTGTGGTGGTATGTTTTCTAGTCATAAGCTTGTCTTATGCACCCCAATGTTCAAGATCTTAGGACACATTTGCATGCCTAGCAGTCAAGTTCTGGACAAAAGTCACTTAGCTTTACTTGAGCAATAGGGTCCTTGCAAGTTGCTATCAGAAGTTAGAGCCTTTTTGGGTATGGTTGGCATCCTTAGGATTTTTATTAAGAATTTTGCTCACTACACTAATGACTTAACAAAACTCATATGTACTAGTATCTCTTTCAAGTTTGGTCTTGACTAAGTCAATGCCTAGCAAGATCTTGTTCAAGCTCTTAAAGATGCTAAGCCTCTAGTCCCTATTGACTATGAGTTGTCTGGCCCTGTCATCTTAGCAGTTAATATGTCATACATTGCTATAGGCTACTACCTTTGCCAGTGCCATAGTGACAACTGCAAAGAATATCACTATAATTGCTTTGGGTCTATCATGCTTAATAACAGGGAATCATAATTCAGTCAGCCTAAACTCAAGCTCTATGGCCTCTACTGAGCTCTGCAGGCCCTACAAATGTACCTTATAGGAGTTAAGAACCTCATCATTGAAGTCAATGCTTATTATATCAAGGGTATACTTCAGAATCTTGATATTCAGCCCTCTGCTAGCATGAATTGCTGGATCATGGCAATTTTGATGTTCCACTTCAAGCTCATACATGTCAAAGGTACCTTCCATAGCCTAGATGGACTTTTACAATGACTGCTTCAACCTAGCAATCCTCTTCCTGACAATAGTGACAACTCTGTATATGAGGATTGGATTAATTGACTACATAGCTTCATTCACCAAGTTCAACTTCTCTTCCCCCTACTTCATCATATCTCTTCAGCTTCACAATTGCTACCCCCAGTCCTTGAGTACTAGCCCTTAGTGACATTTGTCAGCAACATTTTTGATACAGTAGCTCCATGCTTAGCAACTACTAATGACTTTCTGCCTTTATGTAATAATGCCACTATTACATATAGCAATGTGCCACATTCCACTAAGGCCATCACTAGCAACACTTGTATTGCCTTGGTCCAGAAGTGGCTTAGCAATTTAGTCAGGCCAGACAATTTTAATGATCATGCCTATACCAAATTTATTTGCTATGCCACTATGTTCTTTACTGTAGATGGTAAGCTTTGGTAACAAAATAGGAATGGTGCCCACAAGTTGTTTATTCTTACCAACCACTGCTTATGAATTTTGTGAGCAATACATGACAACTTGGGCCATAGAGGACTTTTTGCTACCCACTCAGCTCTACTGGAATGCTTTTGGTGGCCCTAAGTTAGCACTAACATTGTATGATACATTTGTACTTGCCATATCTGCTAGGTTCACCAGACAACAAAAGTACTTATCCCACCAGTTGTTACTATACCAGCACCTTTGTTCAGCAAGATATACATTGACACCATCTAATAGATTCAAGTATATCATCCAAAGATGTTGTTTGCTAACACACTATCCTAAGTTCCATATGCTCATTAGGAAGAATAGCAATGCTATTGTCAAGTGATTATATGAAGATGTTGTTTGTTACTGGGGAGCCTTTAGTGAAATTGTTACTGACAATGGCACTCTTATCCTGAAAGCTGTGGCTTACTTAGCAAAGAAGTACAACTTGCACCATATTTGGGTCTCTGAGTACAATAAGTACACTAACAGTATAGTCAAGTGATCTTACTTTAACATTTGCCAGGCTCTTTTCAAGGCAGTGGATAGTGATCAATCCAGGTGGAGTACTGCATGTTATTCAGTCTTTTGGTCAGAATGTGTTACAGTACACAAGCAAATGGGTTATTTCCCCTACTATGCTGTTACTCTCTTCTCTCTGCTGATATTATTGAAGCAACATATCTGCAACTGCCACTAAATTCCCTTTTGTCTTCTACTAATCTTATAGCCTGCTAAGCAATTGATTTACAACATTGCTAAGAAAATCTCAAGTGACTCTATGACAATGTCTTTAGCACTCACCATTTAGCTACTATCTGTTGTAAAGCAGAACATGCTGCTACAATCTGCAACTATGACTTTCAGACTAGTAACCTTGTATTGATGAGAAACACTAGAATAGAGGTGACCCATAACAAAAAGATGAGGCCTTGTCACTGAGGCCTCTTGATGGTAATATCTCATAACTGTGGAGGCACTTACATCCTTTATGAATTAGATGGCTCAGTTTTGCACTGTTTGGTAGTTGCCTTTTGCCTGGTCCCTTATTTTACTAGAGAACATATATCAGTGCCTAGTAATGCTTTTGACATTGATACCTCCTGCTTATATAAACTTGAACAAACCAACCTAGTGGATGATGATGATGTTAGCAATGTCACTAATGAAAGTGATTATTAAAAGCCATTTGCTAAGCCTTAATAACTTGCCTTTTACAATTTACTTTACTTATATGTTTATAAAAACAGTTAGAAAAACCATCATATACAATACAAAAAAAACATTAAGTCCTTCATCTTGTCTATCTTATATCATCTCTTGTTCATTTAAATACTTTACAGACTTTTACTTCTTGATATTTTTTGCTATGATACTGTGCTTAGCAACTTTCCACTAGTAACTGGCACACCTTTGGGGTTTTCATGCTATGATGATCTACTAAGCATTTCCCCTTTTGTCATTAGTGCCAAGCAACAATTACTAGTGTATAGCAATTCTTCTGTCTTTGTCTTTTCTTCTTAATCCTAGAATTCATTCAATTTCACTTACCTGTTATTCCTTATATTGTTCCTTAATGCTCTCCTGGCCTTATTTCAATATGTTATATTTTAGGCCCCTTAAGGGGGCCAGTCTAGGCTATAATATAACAAGATATGAAGCCCCTTAAGGGGGCTAGTCTGTAATCACAACAAGAATATATAAATATATATAGAGGGTGGTGGTTGCTAGGTGTTGAGGTTAGTGTCATTGGTTAGTATATCCCTGACCTTCTCCCTCTTCCCTTTTTTGATCCTGTTCTCCTCCTGCCAGGCCAAAAAAGCCTGACAGTCCCACCAGTAACTTTCCAAAGTCACCAACAACTGCTTAGCCATGGAGTAGCAGGTATGAGCCTCAAGAAGAGCAGCCCCAGCCTTGTCCAGAGACTGCCAGAAATGGTGCTCCAGCCTAGCTGCCCTCCCCTCAAACCCCTATAGCAAAGAGGCTGGCATCAATGGCTCCAGTAGGGCAAGGTCTTTACCCAGCTACCCCAGATCATTGTCACCAACCTCTTTTATGGGGGCTGGAGTACAAAGTACCTGGCAACATAATTGTTGGCAAAATTTATAGCAATATAAGGAACTTCAAAATTCACTGGCACTGGAGCTTCTGCTACCTCTACCACAACTTCTTCTTCATCCTCTTCCTTGTCATCAACTTCTTTGGCCATCTTAACTCCACCCCATTCCTTCTCATTATCTTCTTTGGGGTCTACTTCTGCACCACCCTCCTCTATTGCCAACTTCACAATTGCCACTACCAATGTTGCTGGCTGCATCTCAACATTGTCCTCAGACTCCACAATACTAGTAGTAACCTGTGGTTGCTTGGCTCTGGCCAGGGGTTCCTCATTGCTACTCTTGCTAACCTTGCTCTTGACAATACCCTGACTCTTCTGAGATTGCTTGCCTCTAGTGACTGCCCAACCTCTCACCATTGTCTCATCTTGCTCTATTGGCAGATTTAAGCTCAAGTGCTTGATCTGAATGGGGTGCCCCACAGCTGCTAACTCCCTTTTCCTTCTCATGAAGTCTCTAGCCTGGCAAATAAGAGTGGCTTTGGTTGCTATCGTAGTAACAAAACAGCCTCTGTAACTCCTTGACAATTGAGGAGCAACCCTTTCTTGTGCTATCACAGCAATAGCAGGGTTGGGTACCAGTAGGGTACTAGCATCCTTCAGGATTGTTCTCTGACCAGCAGTAGTTACACTGGAAGAAGTTAGCAAAAACTATAGCAGAAATAGCATAAAACTTACTGCTCCTTGTTCTGTCTTGAACTCCTCATGTGCCCTAGTCTAATGCTGTTACTGAGCCTTTCACACACTAGACCATAAGTCAGAACCTATCTATTGATTCTGGCTATAGTTGTGCAAAAAAGACTACTTGAGGTTATATAAGTAACCTCACAACTTATATACTAATTATATAAAGAATAATTAGTAATAATTATATAATAATAATAATTTTATACTATGTGTTGTAATATGTATAATCTATTACATACCCCCCTCATAAGACCATCACAGGTCTCATTAAATGATTAATTAATGAAAATTAAATAAGACTATAGTGAGTCTCATAAATAATTAAAAAAATTAAAATAATATAAAGAATATAGGGTGGGAGATAGTGTCCTGCCCATTTTGCCAGTTCTTCTCTAGTAGCTGAAGTGTTCCATTAGCAAATTAAGGAAGTTTGCTAGTAGGGACTCTACAATATTGCAACTTGAAGGGACCTATGAAGGTCCCTTCCCACCCATCCAGAAATACTATAGAGGCCCCATTATGTAGCCTCTGCATCCATTTGTTCCTGTACAGATTCCTCTATGGCTATTACTTCATCCCATCTCACGGCTTCAGTATTGACCAAAGCAATGGAATGTGAAGCAACAGTGTGATCTATCACCTCAGCTGGGCACTCAGAGACTGCAGTGTTGGCTGCAGTTTCACTAGGCCTTGTCTTCTGAGGTGGGTCTGAAGTGATGACAGTGTTTTCAATGCTATCAAACTTTTTGGTAGTGGTTGGAGGTATGGGAATTGTCTCCATCTGCACAGTACCAGGATCTAGTACAGGAGTAGGGGAGGAGGCTTTGAGTTCAGCCTCTTTGGGTGAATCTGGTTGTATGAGAGACTTGTCAGGTCCCTCTGGTGGAATCATAGTCATTACCAAAGATGGTGGTGCCAGAATAATGTGGACAGCCACTGCTAGGTGATTGGCCAGATATCTGAACCTGGCATCTTCACCATATCAAAGCCACTCTTGACCTGAAAGTGGCTGAAGGTCTTTGGCCTCCAAGAGTTGAATAAGAATGTGACAGTATTCTCAATTATCTGGGGTGGGCTCATCCCACCTATCATACCCAAACAAGATTCCTAAAGGTCCATAAAGCTCCAGGCATTAATGCCTATCATTGTCAATGCTTGCAAAGAGGTTGGTATGAAGACCACTCCAGGTTAATCCCATAATTAACCTCTCTCCACAGAGGAAGCTCCTCCTTGGTACCATTTACAATATTGTGGTACTGTTCATACTACTGCTGCCTTAGATACAGGATATCATCTTGCATCAACCTAGGCTCCACAGGCCAGTCCTTCTCTCTACAATTCCAAGGAATCCATTGATCCTTGGTTCCCTTACAAATGGTGTTACTATGTTCATACTTCTCTTGTAGGGCTGCCAGACAAATTTCATACTTGTCTGGTATATTGAGTCAATTCTCTGACTCTTCTCCTGGCATAGGAGCCCAGCAAAACTCTTGCAGTTCTGAAATCTCCTCTGGGATAACATGCTGGAATACCTCTCCACAAGTCCTCACCCTTTTAGGAGCTTCCCATACACTCAGGTCTGTCATGACCTGATTCCACTCCTGTGGCATTTATGGGTCAAAGTCCCATTCCCTCACAGACTTAAGCACCAGCATATCCCAAATCTTTCTACTGGTCTTAATCTTGATCAGTTGAGGTTGGGCACTGGCCAATGCTGGTTGCTTTGAAGCTCTCTAAGCTTCTCCAGCTTTGCCCTCCTTCCCCCTTTTGTGAGGAGTATCACTCTCCTCACATACTTCCAGGGGTGCACCAGTCTGTAGTGGTACAATGCTTCCAGCCTGTGCCTCCATCAACTCCCTGCATTCCCCACTGAGGGAAGGCCCACTGCTGGCTATGTGTCATGGACTCTTGTCATCACAATGCTTTCCCATAGTCTGGAAATGCTGCAGGCATCCATTGGCCTTGTCCAATCCCAGCCTTTGCACTAGTATTACCACTCCATTAATGATCACTTGATTATTGTTAAAGTCCAATTAGACTTTATGTTCCCTCATAAAAGGGGTGCCAATAATCATATTGTACTGGTCGAAGTTTGCAACATCTATATAGATGTTGCTGTACTCCATCAGCACTTTTATAGTCACTTGTGTACCATAGTTTACAATGGAATGACTGCCAATTGTTCCTAGCTGTAGGGTAATTGGAGTAGCCAATGTAGCTACTTGAACCCCAGCAATATGTGCAAAAGATGGGGTGAGCCCTGATGTAGTGCTTCCTGAATCCCAAAGCATCCATGCTTGGTGACTGTTAACCTCCATCCAGGTTACCAGACACTCCTTATTTGCAACCAAGACCACTGGTTGCTCCATGGCAGACTTGTCCACCAATAATTTCACCTTGCACATTTGCACTTGGTTAGGACAATCTTCCTGTGGATCATCCCCAGGTCCATAATTAGTGAGAGCATGGATTCCCTCACTATCACTGTCACAAGTATAGTACTCATTATCATATATCTCCAATTTGATGTATTCATTCTGAGGCAGAAACCCTAATTTAGATGCATCAGCCTCATCATCAGATCCCTAGTCCTAAGTACCATCTGAATCTGAGTCTTCCTCAGGTATTTTGGACAGCACTACTGTGTGCACTACACATACATACCCTTATGGAGCTGCTTTATGCAGCTCCCAACAGTCCCAAGCAAAGTGGCCCTTCTTGCCACAGTTGTAGCAAGTGGTTGGAATTGTTGTATCTTGAGGGAGTTGACCAACAGCATTAGTTGCCCCCTTTGACCCTGGCTCACCCACTACCTGTCAAGGTTTCAACAGTGCTCCCTGCAGATGATCATGCATTGTCTGCCTATGAAACTTGTGTACTTCTTCCACTCCAGGAGTGGCAAACCACCCATGGTGCTGAGGAGGCATCTCAAACCTCCTTGGCTGCCACAACTCCATACTCTCTTGAGGGTATAACTGTCTAGTATGGCCAACATCAACCATTTTTGAATCCACCACCATACTTCCCAAGCATGTTGGTAGATTCACTGCGGCTAACATAGGTTGAAGAGATCCCCTCCAAGTCTCAGAAGCTTCAGGGTGGGCCTCACTTTCCTCCTGCTTCACTGTTGGAGGAAGCTCTGATTGAACTCCACTCACATTTCAAGTGTCAATGGAAATGTTTTCCTAGAATTTAACGCCCTGATCTTCTATGAAAGACTGCCCATAGTCTTTCAAATCTCCCTGCCAGAACTTCTGTAGAATAACCTGGTTGTTCTATGTCAAACCCTGTTATTGGGTCATATTGTGCCATATTGAAGCATAATTGGGATCTGCTGTGAATGCAGATCCTCCCTCAGTCAATGCAGCTTCATTAGAAATGATTGTTCCTAATGCCGCTCTCCTCTGACACTCCATTGTAGCCTGTCTGACCACATAATCCTGGGGAGTTTCTCCTGACTGTTGAGGAGCTTGAAGCATTGAAAAGGCTTTGTTAACCAGAGACAATAACAATGGCTTGTCCTTCTTGGACAGAGGAGATGGCCACTCCAAAGATACTTGAGATCCTTGAAGCTGTTTCCTCTGGAGGTATTCTTTCACCTCTTATTCCAGGAAGTCAATGTAGAGTTTGATGAACTCTTCAGGGGCCTTGGAAATAATATTATCCCCTAAACTTCACTGAATCACAATATGTTTAGCCACTCTGACAAGTAACCATTGTCTAGTAGAGGCTTTGGGAACCTCCACATGATCCCTTCAGAATGCAAGAACTCTCCAGTTGAGAACCTCATCTGGACCTGCTTTGTGATCTGTATCTGAGGTATCAGGTGCTTCCTCAGGAACCATCTCAATGTAGGCTGAGAACATCATTCTCCTCCCTAAACCTGATGATAGGCTAGCTTGCAATGGAGCTGGCTCCTCTATATAGGGTTCTCTATGGGTACCCTGTGCACCTGTTGAGGTGCACTGAGGTTGCACAGTTCCAACTATGGAACTCTCTTGTAGCTTGGTCTGGCTCATTGTGTAATGCACACTAGAAGAGACTGCTCCAGTCTCTCCACCTTGTACAGATTGTTGACCATCATCAGATGGTCAAGTGGGCATAGTGGAAAAAAGGCCTCCTGGCATTCCTCCACCTCCCACACTCACAGCATAGTATGATGTAGCATCACTTCCTAATCCCTGTGGAGTGCTCTGAGACACTCCACTCATTGAGTTCCTGGGATCATGCCCAGAAACTCCTCTCTCTGTAGACATTGATATGCCTACACACTACTATAATGGAACAAGACTATTCTAGTGTAATCACAGATAGTAAAGTTAAAACTCCTTTTGAGGAAGTTCAGTTGTTTGCCATAGCAAAGATAGTCAACATAGGTTGACTTAAAAAAATGTAATGCTGTTACTAAGCCTTTCATACACTAGACTATAAGTCAGAACCTATCTATTGATTCTGGCTATGGTTGTGTGAAAAAGACTACTTGA
>JABCKS010025371.1:0-17084 GCA_018851325.1 Termitomyces sp. DKA19 | reverse complement strand
GTTACAACACTTAATATACAATTATTAATATTATACAATTATTACTAATTATTTGTTATTTAATTTGTATATAAGTTGTGAGGTTACTTATATAACCTCAAGTAGTCTTTTTTGCACAACTGTAGCCAGAATCAATAGATAGGTTCTGACTTATGGTCTAGTGCATGAAAGGCTAAGTAACAGTGTTACACTGTGTATTTTATGCAGTTTCCTAGTACAGTGGGGAAGGGCATGAACATGAGAAAATCCTGATATTGATGGACTTTCTAACTGCAGGCACCTTCAAGTGGTACCTGTGACATGGAATACATGTCATCAGGGTGCAGTTCCACTGGAGGTTCAAGGATGTAATCCTTAATTTGTACAATCAATTTGTACAACCCTCAATGATGCAAGATGCTTGTGATACATTTCACAATGTGGCCTATGTAGTTGAAGAGGGGGTATAAGGATTCTATGATGCCTTGCTTGACCATACTCAAAACATAGCCATATTTCCTGACAAATTTACAATTTGTGAGCAATTCTTGGAGAGTATACCCTTTAATATGTTGGTTACATTAAAGCCTATAAAAATAGTGTCAAGAGTACAGTGCATTATTTAGAGTGCAGCAAGAGGCACTGGTCAGGACAGCTATTGTCACTGACAGCAGTGCAGTCTCTGAGGCTGGGGGCTATACTAGCTAAGTGGCCAGAACTAGCAGGGTCAGCAGGCCCACTCTAGTACACTGAGGCTAGTGAGGAGGACCATTGCTCATATAGACATAAGGCCCATGCTTCCCTGGGGGAGCCTGGGGCTGGGTCCTATGGCTTCTGCCCAATTAGGAGGAGCAGTGCAGGTGGTAAAAAAGCATATTGTCACTGAGAACAAAGTGGTGGCCATTGCATTGGACCAGATGCCAGGCAATCTGCAACTTGTTACAAGTGTAGGAAGCCTGGCCACTTCACCTGAGACTGTAGAGAGCTGGCTAAGCCAGCTCCTTGTGCAGTTGTGCAAGTAGTACATATGGCCATTCTATTGGATGTCAATGATGCTAACAATGAGCAGGGTGACAATCCTGTAGACATTGGTGAGGACCTGGCAGCTGAGTCCAATGGGACTCCAGTGGGGTAGGATGAATATGTTGAGTGAGAGACATACAAAAATAAGTATTACACTTGGAGTAGTGACAGCAAGGGACTGTTTGCCCTTATTGAAGGTCCTATAGGTGAACATAGGGTATACATGCCTACTAGAGAGGTTTGCATGTGCAAGATGAGGATCATAGCAGCTAAGGATGTTATAGACCAACCTGTGTTGCTGGTGTAAAACAAAAAATGTCTCATTACTTGGGTGGAGGTCAATAGCCATAGAGCATAGACATTATGGAACTTAGAAAGTACAACTTCTGGGATCACTCTGTCATTTGCCCATGTGGCTCCATTGGCCATATTGATAATGCTGCAGTTAGAAATGATTGAGAGTTATTCCATAGTAAATTATAGTGCCAAGATGACTATAAAAGCCCCTGGCAAGTTCTATAATACTTATGTTAATATTGCCAACTTCAATTGCTCCAATATAATTATAGGTACACCATTTATGAGGGCACACCATATCCTCCTGTACTTTGAAAATGGCCAGATAATCATTGATGGAGTTGCAACATAAGTTGGAGCTAGAGGACTTGAATGGCTGAGCACAATGCTTCTGTACATTGGAGAAGCAGTGTAATGAGCAGCTATGACTACATTATGGGCCAAGGCAGCCTACTGTAGAGGACATAGAGGATGAGAAATGGGGCCAGGTAACTAATAGTCTTCTCAAGGACCATCTGTCCTTAATGTTGTTGGAGGAAGAGTATTGTTGGAGTACTCTTCCTGAAAGAGAGAGGGTTGGCTTTGGCATGTTGAAGTTGGCCAAACAGGGACTGCTGGAGTCAGAGGTCAGGCAGAAAATGGAGGAAAAGGATCAGCCTGATCTTTTGTTATCAAGAAAAGGGAGGATTTGGAATCAACCAATCCTAAAATCTATGCTTGAATGGGAATACAACCTCCATATGCTGCAGAAGTGGAATCAGGTCATTGCAGACCTGACCTGGCAAGAAGAGGTACAAAGAATGACCCCAGGGGCCAAGATGTATTGGATGGCATCAGAGGATGAGATATCTGAGCCAAGCAAGTTTGAGTACTCATGGTCTGAAGTGAGGTGTAAATCTGAAGGAAGCCCTACATGGCTATACATTCCAGATGAATCAGAAATTTGTCTAATGGCCTTGCATGATAAGTATGCAAGGTCAGTTCCACAGTCCAAACTAGCCAAGGATGAGTAACAGCCTTGGTCAGGAAGGGAAAGAAGGAAGACTTGGCCTTCTAGGTTGACTAAAGGTGATATCTTACACCTTCAGCAACAGTGATATGATGACTTTCAGGATATTGTCAATGGCACAAAGGAGGAACCACCTCCATGGCATGAGGTTGACCATGAGATAAACCTCATAGATGAGTCCAAATGTTACTCATATTTCATGCTGAGGTACCCAAAATCACTTTAGCAGCAGTTGCAGGATGAAATTGACTACTACATGTGAGCAAAGTGGTGGGAACCATGTGCAGCTGACCAGGCTGCACCTCTACTATGTATTCCCAAGAAGGATGGCTCCTTACAGATGGCACTAGATGCATATCAATGCAATGATAATATGGTTAAGGATATAATGCCCTTACCCAATCAGGAAGTTATTAGGGAGGATGTAGCCTATGTATCTATAAGGTCAAAAATTAACCTTACCAATGTGTATGAGCAGGTGAGGATATGTACATCAGACATACCTAAAACTGCATTTATGACCATTACTGGTATATATTGCAGTAACATTATGCAAATTGGTGACTGTAATGCACCAGCAACATTCCAACATCTAATGACATCTATTTTTTGGGATGTCATTGGGAAATGGATGTACATGTATCTAGAAAATATCTTTGTCTTCTCAGATACAATTGAGGAGCATGAGGAGTACCTCAGATTAGTCTTTGAGAGACTGTGCAAAAACAAGCTCTACCTCAAATAAAAGAAGTGTGAGCTGTATGCCAAGCATATTGAGTGCCTTGGCTATGTCATTGATTTGCAGGGAATTCACCCTAACATAGATAAGTTGAATTGGATCCAGAAGTGGCATACTCCTAGAATCTACAATTACATCCAATGGTTTATAGGATTGGTGAACTACATTGGGACTTTTTTGCCTGATATTTTAGCATATACAGGGCTATTAATGGCTATGATGCAGAACAGGTTTCCATTTCACTAGCACTCTATTTACCAGCAGTGCTTTGACATGATCAAGCAGATCTTTGCTAAAACACCAGTTATATAGCCAATTGATCCTCAATACAAGGATCTTATTTGGCTGATATATGATGCTTTGAAAACAGGCATTGGGGCAATGTATGGCCAAGGACCAAGCTGGCAGAAATGTTGGCCAGCCAGGTTCATGTCTGAGAAGTTCACTAATGCACAGCAGAACTATACCATGCACAAATTAGAGGTATTGGCTATCTTAGAAGCCCTTGTAAAATGGGAGGATAAGCTTCTAGGCTATCAGATCCATGTGATCACAGACCATAAAGTGCTTGAGTTTTTCAAAACTCAACAGAATCTGTTGCCACATTAATGGCAATAGATAGATTATACTATGTTAAAGGAGAACTCAACAAGGTAGCAAACTATTTATCCTACTACTTTGAAAGTGACTCTTCCTAAGACATGACTATGTATGCACAGATGTGCAAATTGATACAGAGGGAGATGATTTGCCCCCAGCACACTGGCATGAGATGCAGGCCCAACTAGATCAGATTTGTGCTCTCTATAATAGACAAAGTCACAGGAACCAGCTGGTGCATGATCATCACAAAGGCTATGATGAGGAAGCACAGGTGCCAGCCAATGATGTCAGCAGCTTGGCTACTGAGTCCCAACTAGGGTCAGTGACCCTGGGATGTCTGAAGGACTTGACCCTAGATGAGGCCATCCTTGGAATAGCCAATTACTCTCAGCCCAAGGAGTGGGCAAAGAATGAGTTCCTCCATCAAGTCCAAATACTATACAGCAAAGACAAGCTCTTCACTGAAGTACTAGCTCAGCCAAAGGACTATAAGGCCTTCTGGCAGAAAAAGGGGCTGCTGTAGATGACCAACTTCATAGGCCATAAGGTATTATATATACCTTGAGATAGGGGTATGGTCACCATGCTAGTGGACTAGGCTCATTGCATTGTGAGGCACTTTGGCACCCAATGAATAATGGAGTACATCCATTGAGGGTACTGGTGGCTTGCAGTGGCTTCAGACATGCAAGCATTTTGCACTACCTGTTAGTAGTGTCAGCAAGCAAAAGGGAGCAATCAGCTCCCTTCAAAAGTTACATTCCCTGTCTATTCCAATGAAGCCTTGGGACTCAAATTGGAATGGACTTTATTGGTCCTTTTCCAAAGTCCAAGGGTTATAAATACCTATGGGTAGTTATATATTGCATAATGAGCATAGTGCACTTGATACCAGTGCATACCACCATGATAGTGTTGTAGCTGTCCTAGATTTATATAAGGGAAATTGTGAGGCTGCACAGTCTCCCAAGCTCTATTTTCAGCAATTATGACCCAAAGTTCATGTTGAAATGGTGGCATAAACTACATAAGTTGTTAGGAGTGCAGCTCCTAATGTCAAGATCTTTCCATCTATAGACAGATAGACAGACTGAGTAGGCCAACAGAAACATTGGCCAGATCTTGCATACTGTTGTGCACCTGGATTAAAGGGATTGGGTAGGACAAATAGACCTAACTGAGTTTGTGATCAATGCAAGTGTGTTGAAGATGACAAAGTATGCACCATTCAGGTTGAGAGGCAGCTACATGCTATCAATGTTGTGCAAGATCCAGTCAGACTCAGTGATCCCTACTGGGATCAAGCAATTTACTCAACAAGCTCTGGAGAACCTGGCAGCTGTGCATGACATAATCATTGAGATTGAAGCACATATCTTTCAGACACATGCTATGAACTTGCATTGTAAACCAGATCCCAAGTTGATGAAAGGTGTATTGGTGTGCTTTTCAATGAGGAACATTAACCTTCCAAGAGGCAGGGCTAGGAAGCTCTACCCCAAATGGGTGGGGCTATATATGATTCTGGAGACCTTTGATGAGACCTCCAATTATGTGTTGGAGCTGCTGGTGGCACTTCTGGAACAAAAGATTTATCTAAGTTCTATGTATTGCTATTGTGACCTTATCAGGCCAGTGACAATGCACTGTTTCCCAACAGGGAAACACCAGAGCCATCTAACTTTGGTGTGCCTGACAACCAGAAATGGTTCATTGATGACCTTGTAGGTCATTGATGAAAAGGATTGAACCTAGGGACACCACTTAGGAGTCCCTCTTGATGTGCAAGGACCTGGAGGTCTTTGATCACTACCTAGAGTTGCAGGGCATGCAATGGCCTGCACAGCTAGCTATAAAGTTATTCAGACTTTAAACTTGTGCCCTGCATCCTCAAGAGAATATCACCACTCTTCAAGAGACTGGACTACATGGAAGCCCCTGGATAACTGTAAATTGCTTGCAGCAATGGAGAGATATTTGGAATTGCAGGGTGTCAAATACTTTATACATCTCACACAATGTATGTAGAGTGCATAGAGTGCTGGGAGGCCATAATTTGGCTAAGTCTAAATGATGGATTGACAGTGTAGTCTTGTGACCATAGCAAATGCTGATGCCATATGCTAGGTGGCTGGAACTTTCTATATGTTTATCCACATAGTAGACTTTGGAGATTTTTCTTTCTCCTGCTTTCTGGCCTTGATATGTCACTGACATGTGGTCTGTAAGGAGGAAAATGGCCTCTTGAGGCCCTGCTAAGCCTGGGCAGAGCTTACAAATCTCTGGAAGGGGGAGGCAATCTGTATAAGGTCATTCAGTAATGTTTGTACCAGAACATCAGCAATATATGGCTGTGGCCTACCCAGGCCATGACTAGCCATTACCATATAAGATGTTCCTCCATTCTTGGATGAAGGTGGATGAGGAGGATAAGCACTATAAGCACCAAGTGCAAGATGTGTGCAACAAGTGCTATTATAAGCTAGAGCTGAGCTAATGCAAAGTACTAGGGCCAACATATCTACATACTGTAGTGTCTGCAGTTAGGAGAGAAATTGTGCTCCAAGCACATACTAAGATGGGCACTGAGGTGCTGTTGCAGCAGCTGGAGGCAGCAGGGCAACCAGTGCCCCACACAGCATCCTTTTTGTAAGATAGCCTTGCAGTTATAGTAATGGAAAGATTGCTTGACTAGATTAAGCTCATAAAGAAGCAGCATGTATCAGTGCTGGAACAGATTGACCATGCTGCAAAGCATAAGCTTCCCTCATACAAAGGAGTGAGTGTGGAGCCTAAATGGGCTAAGCCCACAACCACTATGACCAGTAGATGTTGCTCAGGCAATAGTGCCTAGTACAGATTGCCTGATGCTAGCAGTGGCCTCCACTATTTTGACAATACCTGCATGGCCTTCTACCATGTCTACATTGGGTGCAAGCATGCCAGCAATGCCTGCACAGCCTTCAGCCATGCCTGTGAAACCTATAGCAAGTAGTCTGTAGGTACTAAGTACCCCTAGCCAAATTCTTGATGGGTTGGTAGGATGAGTAGATGGATGATATCCTACTAATATAGGAAGAAATGGAGTTCCTGTATGTGCTTGCACCTGAGGGCACCTCTGAGGTGGAATTGATGAGTCCCTCAACTTGGGGACTTACCATATTGATGCATGCCCCAGAGGCTCTGGGGCCATAAAAACATTGTTGGGGGTGCAAGTCCCCCCTAAAGATGACTAAAATGGAGGTCATGAACTTCCCTATGAACATGCCAGCAAGGGCAGAGCCTGCACAGTTATTATGAATATGTACAATTGTCATTTCTGTACTGCCAGCACAGTTTAAAGTGGTTAAATTAACTACCTACACATGCCTGCACAATATAATATATTGGTGGCCAAGGCAGTCAAAGCTGTGGCTGTAGGCAAAGGGAAGCAGCAAGCTGTCCCAATGGATGAGAACAAGAGTGACTATAGTCAGTTATTCCCAGAAGCAGAGGAAGAGGAGCATTATGATATATATATGTGATCACTAACTATAGTAGCTGTGCTGTATAGAATACTGGTCCTTAAGCTTATCCACTCTGTTTCTAGGTATGTACTTATGCACTGATTACAGATACAATGCAATACAACTCTGTTTTTAGTTCTTGTTTGTGTTGCATTGTGAACCATCAAAGAACAGCCTAACACTTGGATAAGCTTTTTTTTTTTGAGTGGAAAATTTTCTGGCAACCAGTATGATGTCAAATATGGAGATACCTGAGGATTACATTGCAGAGAGGGTCTTCTAAGCCATTAAGACAGACCTGGTAATGCAGGTTTAGGCTGGTTTCATTGAGTTTCAGAAGGAACTAGAAGCAGTTGCTGCTTGTGTCACAATGCTGGAATTGGTGGTAGTGGACTTGCATGGATGCCAGGGACCAAAAGTAAAGTCTCTGGAGGTGTACAATGGGAAGTCCAGGGTACTGGCAGCTCAGTATGTGTGACAGATTCAGGTGACAGCAGAGTTCAAGGACTTTTACAATAAATGACAGAAAATTATGTAGGTGCAGTTTTATCTTACTGGCTCTGTGTAGGACTGGTCTTGTGTCATTACCACTAGTGTAGAGGACTCTGGGCTCAATGCTTGCCATTATCAGTGGGACATGTAGTTGCTAGACTTTAAAGCTGTATTTTGCACATGGGACCCTGTACAGGATGCATTGACATGCATTGGGCAACTGCAGCAGGAGTCTTAGTCAATCATGGACTACTGCACACTGCTTTTTGAGTTGGAGTCCAAACTTAGAAAGGCTGATGTAGAGGGGGAATATGTAAAAGACTGTTTCTGGAAGGGATTGAGCCCTACAGCAATGAAGGCACTAGTGAACATGGACTATAAGACTATGGAATAGGTGAGGAACATCTTGTTGCAATGAGAGAGTAAGCTGGCAGACATTGCAGCAAAGGAGAGGGGTTCTGGCCATGGGGGAAGTGGTAATACAAACCTACAACCAGTGGCAATAGTAAGTACCCCAGTAGCATAGGTGGCCTTGCCACTGTTGTCCAAGGACCCTGATGCAATGGATGTTGATTAGGCTAGAGGGGTGTCAGTAAACATGAGGAAGTGTTTCAAGTATGGGCAACTGGGGCATTGGAATGTAGAGTGCCTGATGTGGGCAATAGCAATTAAGGCAGCAGTGAAAGAAATACTGGGGAACAAGAAGAAGAAGGTTGAGGGTGGGGAGAATGACAAGCTGCAGGTGACTTTTGTGTAGGGTTGCCTTGTGCCATTATGACAGGGAGCAAGCAACTGGTTTCATATACTTGCGGCAGATGATATTTTGAACATTTTGTATGATCCAAGTGAAGTGAACCTTAGGTCTAAATCATGCTAGCACCATTGGAAATGATAACATGTGGCTGTTATTTATGCCAGATCTCTACACTCACCATATTCAGCATTAGAACTCCCCATCACCCTAAGGATCCATTGACTAATTGATGATGGTCTACACATTGTTGACATAAGGGCTATGGTGGATTTGGAGGCAAGCTGTTACTTTATCAACCCTTGCTTTGTGACCCAATAGAGCATTCCAGTCATAATAAAATGGAACCCAGTGTAGCTGTACACTATTGACAACTCAGAGATCTACTCAGGCCTCATCGTGGAGGAGACACACCTTGAAATTGTGATTGACAAGCTGATCTTGGGAGTCAACTGGCTGTGGTGCCACAACTCCACAATAGACTGGGAGTGGTAAATGATGTTGTTCCAGTCCCCTGCATGTCAAGCTTTGTGCCTGCAGCTAGAGGTTGGGTCAGTGAGAGTGGCAGCAGTGGTAGATGAAGTGCAAGGCTTGCTAGAAGGGGGCAGAGTGAAGATGAGGCCTCAGGCATTTGCTAGGAAGGCCAGGGCCACATATATATTGCTAATAGGTTCTAGACCACTTAGGCTAGTGCCAAAAGAGAAGTTTCATAGGCTCAAGAGGGCACAGACATGATGGACAAGGTTTTGGAGGGGTCAGAAGAAAGAGGCAGTGTGAATGGTGAGGGTGTGTATTGATGAGGCAATTGGGAAGGTGGAGGCAGAGCCAGAGTAGGATGCAGAGGATGGAGCATATCTGGAGCAAGGATGGGATATGGAATCAGCATAGAGTACAGGGGAACTACAGTCAGTGCAGCAGGCAGCAGCAGTTGGGAGTATATCACAGGCCCTGGCAGAGAAAGTCATGATGGAGCAGTGGCTGAAGGCTAAGGCAGTGGAGGAGTTGGTACTCTTGGAGCTCCATGGCTTTCTCAATGTTTTTGATAAAAAGGCTTCAGAGTGACTGCTGGAGCACAGGAAGTATGATCTAGATATTGATCTTGTGGATGGAGTAGACATGCCCCCCTCCCTAGGGAAGCTTTACCAGTTGGCACCAGCAGAGCTGTGAGCCCTCCAGGAATTCATTGATGAGAACTTGGCAAAGGGGTATATATAGCTATCTAACACACCTTGTAGGGTGCTGGTCTTCTTTGTGAAGAAGAAGGATAGCATGTTATGTCTAGTTGTTGATTTCTAGGCCCTTAATGCTGTTACCAAGCCCAATGCATACTATATTCCCCTCACAAATAAGCTCCTTGACAGATTGAAGGCAGCAAAAGTGTTTATAATGTTGGACATGCATTGGGGTTACTACAATGTGTGAATTTGAGATGGTGATGAGTGGAAGACATCATTCTATATACATTATAGACAGTTTAAATTTATGGTGATGCAGTTTGGGCTATGAAATGCACCAGTGGCTTTTCAGAAAATGCTTAATGAACTTTTCCATGATCTGGTGGATGTTTATGTAGTACTATACCTCAACAACATTATTATATTCTCAGAGGACCCAGCCCAGCATAAGGAGCATATTCAGGAGGTGCTGAGGAGGTTGTAGTAGGCAGACCTGTTCTTAAAGCTAGAGAAGTGCAGATTTTAAACTACAGAGGTCAACTATCTGAGACTGAGGATATCCCCTAGTTACATTGGAATGGACCCAGTTAAGGTCTCTAGCATCACAAAGTGGCCAGCCCCTCAGAATGTGCAGCAGGTAAACCAGTTTTTAGAGTTCTGCAACTTCTATCATTGATTTGTGGAGGATTATGCAGGGATTGTGAAACCATTAGAGTGATTGAAAGGGAAGGGCATGATGTGGAGGTAGGGGGCAAAGGAGAAGTTGGCATTTGAGAAGCTGAAGGTAGCATTTGTTAGAGCATTAGTATTAGTAATGCCCAACATGGAGGTGGCATTTTGGGTGAAAACAGATATGTTGGATTTTGTGGTGGGAGTGCTGTTGTCACAAAGAGCAGAGGATGGTGAGTGGCAAACAGTGGCCTTTTTTTCAAAAGAAATACACCTGGTAGAGCAAAACTACAATATGCATAATAAGGAGCCATTGTCAGTAGTGAGAACATTTGAGGTTTGGAGACCATATCTGGAGGGGAATCTGTTCTTGGTGGAGGTGTTTTCTGATCATTGCAACCTGGGATACTTTATGACCACATAGGATTTGAATAGGCAACAGGCTTGCTGGAGCCTGTTTCTGAATTGCTTTGTGTTGATGATTAAACACAGGCTAGGCAGCTTGAGTGCAGGCCCTAATGGCTTATTGAGGAGATTGGACCATAAGTTGACATGGGAGTCACACAACAACAGAGATCAGAAAGTGCTGGGGGAAGAGCAAGTGGAGAAGAGAGTGGTGGTAGTGGCATTGAAGAGGTGTGGAAAGTCAGAGCTGGTGTGGAGGGTGGCAGCAGCTTAGGAAATTTTGGCAGATGGAGACATCCTAGAGGAGATTAGAGCCAAGTTGCTGGCAGACCCAAAACTGGCCCCTTTGTGGGGGCTGAAGGAGGCACCAGTGTTGGTTTGGTTGTGGCTGAAGGAGTTTATAGTGGAGGAAGGGATGGTGCATTTCAGGGGCTTGATTTATATGCCAAACAATGAGGAGGTGAAGTGGAAGGTCTTACAGTTGTGCCATGACTCAATTCCAGCAGGACACCCTGGCCAGGCCAATACAATGGCACTTATTGCATAGAGTTACTACTGGCCTAAGATGTTGGAATTTGTGAAATGGTATATAGAGGGCTGTGAGACTTTCCAGCATATGAAACTAAGAAGGCAGAAGCCATTTGGACAGCTGCAGCCCCTGAAAGTGCCAGACAGCCCTTGGCAACATATCATGATGGATTACATTAGGCCATTGCCCCTGTCACAAGGATACAATACAATCTAGGTGGTATATGATAAGTCCACCAAATGAGCCCACTTCTTGGGAGTGCACTTAACAGACAATGTAGTGGCAATATACAATGGGTTCATGGAGAGGGTGTGGTGCTTACATGGGATGCCAAAGAAGGTGGTGTCAGATTGAAGGCCCCAGTTTGTGGTAAAGTACATGAAGAGGATGTGATAACAATTGGGAATCAAGCAGGCATTGTTAATGGCACACCACTCCCAAACAGATGGTCAAACTAAGAGAGTCAATCAGGAATGGAAGTGTACTTGCAGGCTTTTGTGGACTACTATCAAGATGATTGGGATGGAGTAGTTGCTATTTACAGAGTTCACATTCAACAACTGTGTCAATATGTCAATAGCAATGTTGCCATTTTACATGAAGTATGCCTATAACTCCACATTTTCCATTGACTGCATCAATCTGCAGCCAGTCCCAAGAGCAAATACATGGCTGGATAGAATATGGGAGGTTCAAAGGGAGCTGAAAGGGCTGTTAGAGCTTGCAGTAGAGAGGATGAGGAGATTTTATGATGCCTGGATTGATGAGGCACCTGATTATTGGGAGGGGAATTGTGTGTACCTAGAATGTGCAGACCTGCAGTTGGATAGGCCCAGCCACAAATTGGATTTCAAGTGCTATGGGCCATTCAAGATTGCACAAAAAGTCTCCAAGACAGTGTACAGGCTGGCATTGCCCAATGGGTGCTTGATTCACAATGTTTTTGACATCTTGTGCCTTGTTCCAGCTCACAAGGATACAATCCTGGGGCATCATCAAGAACCTCCTCACCTCATTCAGCTAGAGACAGGCAATGAAGTTGAGATTGAGCAGATACTGTGGGAGAGGAGGATATAGGGTGGAGTGATGGAGTTTTTTGTATGATGGAAGAGGTACAATGACAGTGAGGATGAGTGGCTAAAGGAATACAACATACTACATGCAATCAAGGCAATTTAGGAATTCCAGGAGAATGAACAGACATGTGGAAAGTGGAAACATGGCAGGAAATGTGAGTGATTGGTGCTAGTGATAGGTGCTGAGGATGGACCCTTTTTTTTTCTCTTTCATCTACCTTACAAACAGGGGACATATGTTATAATATGTACATGTGATCACTAGCTATAGTAGTTATGCTGCATAGAATACTGGTCCTTAAGCTTATCCACTCTGTTTCTAGGTATGTACTTATGCACTGAGTACAGATACATTGCAATACAACTCCATTTCTAGTTCTTGTTTGTGTCACATTGCAAACCACCAAACAACAGCCTAATAAGGAGAAGGAGGGCAAAATGCCTACATAACACTTCCAGCACATATATTGTAACAAAAAGCTCACCAAAAAGAAGGCAAATAAGGCTCAAACAACAACTGCTCTGGCTCATAGGATACAGAACAATTTCTTGAGGTAAATCCCCAATGGACTGAGGGTGAAGGTGTGGGGGCTGTCCAACATTGAGTGGCTCAATTTGTGTTTCTATGGAGGCCTGGGCTCCTGTTATTACTATTCATACCAGACAAACACTGTTTTCATTGGCACCAATGCTGAGTGTGTAGCTGCTTATAAACACAGCTCTAGTCAAGTGGCAGATATACTGTGTACAATGGTACATAAGTTTGCATGCAGAGGATTCCCCAGCACACCATATAAGCTGGAAAGGCTCTAAAAAATATTATGCAAACCCCCATGTGCCCTGCCCTAATTGTATAGTTACATATATACTAATAACAGAGCTGCAATCATTTGTGCAGCACACTGATCTGGTGCTGCATATGTCCAATTCTGTATACCAGAATTTCATCAACTCAATGCAGAGGCCTGAGGACATGCTCCTCATCAAGAGTCACTATATTCCAATACACTTTTTGCACACCAAAGAGGATGGAACCACTACACTGCACATCATACACACACCTGATCCAAAGAGGTCATTTGACCTCCAAATAGTATCATACATGCTAATTTCTAGTCATCCAGGGTTGGAGAACACCTGGCAGGGCATTATAGTAGACTTTGCCTACTGAATGCACTAGCAAGTCCTATTTTGGTTCACACTTTATAGGGCACTCTGCACTCATAGTGTAGGAAAAACATCCCTTGTGCAATGGCTTGCACTGGTTATGACATGCCCTGGGTTGTATTGTGAAGTGGCAACTATGTATAATGTGGCTAACCTAGGACATCTGCTAGTGGGCCAGTTTGGGGCCCAAATTGAATTATGCCAAGTTTATGTACCTAATGATCAGGTATGGAACTTTTCTGATGACAATGTGATTTGCATCTTATTACACAACCACATTCTACTGGATTGAGTGGACCATGCCTATATATATACCATGGTTTACCTGGAACAACAGTTCCACTAGCTAACTATGTCTTTCAATATCTTCAAAGATGTCAACAATGAGCACATACAGTGCCTAGAAGTATATGGAACCCCACTGGCCATCCCAAAATGGGATTGTTGGTGAAAAATGACCAAGAGGGATCACTACCACCTTCTCTTCAAGCATGCAGAAGGAAGTGCATCTAACATGTTCCCTGAGGCTACTGGCCTCTATTATTACATTGGAATGGACCTGAATGTGGGTCAGCTATGGAAGCAAACACCAGCACATGGTACAATGCCCACTTTTGGAGCTGCAACTAACATCACACTGACTGATTGTATCATAGTAGATGCTACTGCTGCAGGAGATCCAATGACCTCACTGACAACAGAATCAGAGCCTCTTCCCTCTACAATTAACATTGCAACTAGGAAGGATGTGAAGATGATAAAAGTGGGCAGAGCATCACCAAGTGGCATTAAGGGCAGAAAAGCCCTATATGGTTGTATATATTTTAGGTAACATCAAGTTGTTAACTCAAAACAAGTTACTGATAAGATTGTGCACTTGACAGTATGTTTTTCTTGTAATTTACATAGATTGAGTAAATATATGGTGTACTTGATGCCTTTTCTTATCTATGCTCTCCACTAATGGTGCATTGAATAAGTGAGTGCTTGCATCATGGGTAGTAGAACTGGACCAGGTCCTCTGGAACAGCCTGAATGTATCTGGTGGAGTGTAGGGAAACTGTGCATTGTCTTGACAATTGTCACTTGCAGTGACACTACTTGGTGGTGGAGCATGGGCACTTATATTTTGTAATCACACATTAAGCCCATGTCTTGGGCTCAATGTTTCTAATCCAGACCATGCAATGGTCTAAAGAGGGGGTGTGTAACCAGCAAGTTACTATTACCTTAGGTTCTATGTATATACTGCACAATTACCTTAGTTCCTGCACATGTACCATGAATTGAGCTGTAGTTAGACACCAATGGGTGCCTTTGATGTGCCCCCATAGATTACATAAGGACAACATGTATTCACAATGCATCTGGTCTCATCCAATAATTCAGTCTGATTCAGCTACTACATGGAACATGCAAGATTGTTCTACCTGTAGCCAACAGCTACATATGCCCTCCACTGCTGGAAGGCTTCCACAATCTTGAGGAGCTCTTTGTCATAGATGTTGTAGTTGAGTTCTATGGGGATCATGGAACAGACATAGAATGCAATGGGACAGACTTTCTAGGTGTTAGAGTTGGTCTGGGAAAGAATTCTGGCAAGAGCATAGTCAGAAGCATTGCATTCAAGGATGATGGGGTGGGAGAGGTTGTAGTGTCAGAGGATGGGGGCAGAGGTGAAGGCAGTCTTGAGGAGGTCAAAGACACCTTGACAGTCTGAGTCCCACTTCTACAAGGTGTCTTTCCAGGTAAGGTAAGTGAGCTTTTTCATGATTTTGGAGTAATTGTCAATGAACCTCTGGTAGAAGTTTATGAAGCCAAGGAAGGACTGAAGTAGGCAGGGCCAGTTAGTGATGGCATCAACCTTGCCCAGATCCATGTGGATGCCTCCTGGAGTGACAATGATGCCCAGATACTTGACTTTCTGAGTGTTGAAAGAGCACTTTTCAGGTTTGGCATGAAGGTTGTATTGTCAGAGTCACTCCAGAATGCATTATAGATGGTTCTAAAGTTCCATGAGAGAGTTGGTATAGATGAGGATATTGTCCAGATATGCTACCATTGTTTATAACATGGAAGATGTTGTTTATGAAGTACTAGAAGGTAGCAGGGGAGTTGGTCACTCTGAAGGGCATTACTAGGTATTCAAAGAGTCCATATGAAGAGTCCATATTATGTCCAGAAAGTGGTCTTCCACTCATGTCTAGGGGCAATGCAGATATTGTTATATTGAGAGTGGAGGTCAACCTTCATATATACTTTTGCACTCTGAAGTTAGTCCATAAGGTCTTTGATAAGAGAGAAGGGGCATCTGGAGCTTGAGCATCATGCCATTCTCAAAGTGCAGAGGAACATACATGTAGTGGGTGATTTTCCTAAAAGAAGATAGTCCACTGTCAAGCAACTGGAGCTGAATGGGGCTGAGTAGTTGAATCTAAGGGAAGGAAGAGTGATGGACCCAGTTATTATCAATGAAGTTGTCCATAGTGCCACTGTTGACCAGGGTTCTGACTGTGTTAGAGTAGGGAAAGGGGGTGAGGGAGGTTTGGAGTAGGAAGGATTGAGAGGATTAGGAGGAGAGATAAGCCATGAGGGTGTTTGGAGCAGGTACCAAAGCATGTATGTAGGAAACTGTGATAGAGAAGATATTAGGGTCAGTTCTACAATTCAGTGTGTCTTCTGGGTCAACTAAATTGCCAACTCATTTTCTGCATACTGGAATTTGAATTTGTCCCTGTCTATAGTCCAGATGGCTCATCCAAAAGTGCTCTGCTCTGGGTATTCTTAGACAAAGTGCCTGGGCTTGCTACAGAGCAGGCACAGCCCTGTCTGGCATTATTGTTCCTGCATCTTCTTAGGGACAGCTATCCAAGGCTAGTCTAGCCAGTGCAACTGGTGAGCCTGCAACAGTTTGTCCTCAGGGTCTTTGTTTGCAGGCTCAGGAGTGCTGTTACCCTGTGCCAGGGCACTGCCCTAACTGTTGGGATCTGGGGCAACTGCCTGAGGTTGGATAGGAGGTTGTGTGGCATTTTCAGGGCCTTGTTGGTCAGGGTTCCAGGCAGAGGAATTGATTGTAGTGGGGTTAGAGGGTCAGAGAGGCCTATTGCAGAGTTGCCAGGATCCCTCTAAGGGTCAGGAGGGGTAGTTCCAGCAGTTGACCCTGGAACCAGCAGGGTCTTCCTGGTAGTACTGAATAATGCAGGTAATGAGACTCTTGAGGTCCTCATAGGTAGTCTGCTTTGGTGCTGATATGATGTTGTCATAACATTGGAAACATACAAAACACCAGAAGTCAAAATAAACCATCTATTAAGGCTGAAAACTGTAAGCCTCCTGGTAAAACAAGTTCCAGTAACATTATCTCCTTGAAATACACCAGAAGAAATACAGAACAGGATAGGACAAGGACTATATGAGGCTATACACTCAATGATAGTCCAATCACTATAATGGGAGGGAAGTATGGGACTGGCAAAAGCACCAGAGTGGCATCAATTCTGGCTAGATCTGGATCAAAATAAGATCTGATCTAAGAATAACCAGATTGGAATGGTGAATATGAATAGAAGGGAACATATGAATGGAAAGGAGCCTATAAATGGAAGCAATACAAAAGGGGAAGAGATAAATGGGGAAGGAAGAAACTTAGAATGGAAAAGAAGAA